>JABXWE010001892.1:0-14378 GCA_014611495.1 Limonius californicus
TACGCATCAATGGGTGTTAAGGACGTAGCCGAGACCGTTATGCTCTTATGCAGTTGAACCTACTAACTCTGGTGGCTGAGTTTCACAATGTTCTTATTTCATAGCTATCTCGGTTCTGAGTTACAGATTTCTCTTATTGTGGTTTTGACCCTAATAAACTTTGATATCAAAGTTTCACAGTGTACGCACCTGAGACCGTTATGCTCTTATGCAGGTGAACCTACTAACTCTGGTGGCAGAGTTACCTAATCCCAGGGATAGGTGTCCTAATCCTGAATTAAATTAAATGCGTTACTGACCGCGTGACTGATTTAGCTGTTTATTTTTTGCTTTCGTGGTAACTACCTGATACTTAATTACCTTAATAAACGGGTTGACTAATTTCAGAATGACGTTGAATACTATTCTGTATTTTTATTAATAGCGATTCGGACCGCTTACTTATTGGTTCTATTTCTTTTTAGTTTAGTGAATGTAACTGAATCTTAACTGCCTGGTACCGGGTTACCTATCCCAGGAATGTGTGTCCTAATCCTGAATTAAATCAACTGCGTTTCCGACGGCGTGACTGATTTACCT
The DNA here is from genome assembly GCA_014611495.1 of Limonius californicus. Classification (NCBI taxonomy): domain Eukaryota; kingdom Metazoa; phylum Arthropoda; class Insecta; order Coleoptera; family Elateridae; genus Limonius; species Limonius californicus. Next base: position 580 of record JABXWE010001892.1, read on the forward strand.
GTTAATTGTTAGTTTTCGTAGTAGCTACCTGCAACTTGATTATCTTAACAAACGGGTGGACTAATTTCAGAATGAAATGGAATATTATTCTAAGCGCTTTCCTATTGCGCCTATGTATTTGTATTAGTAGCGATTCCGGCCGCTTAATTGTCGCTTCTATTTCTTTTTAATTTAGTGGATGTAACTGGATTTTAACTGCCTGATTCCGGATTACCTAATCCCAGGAATGTGTGTCCTAATCCTGATTTAAATCAAATGCGTTTCCGACGGCGTGACTGATTTACCTGTTTATAGCTAGTTTTCGTAGTAGCTACCTGCTCTTAATTACCGGAATAAACGGATGGACTAATTTCAGAATGAAATTGAATACTTTTCAGGGCGCTTTCCTATTGCTCCTATGTATTTTTATTAATAGCGATTCCGACCGCTTAATTATTGGTTCTATTTCTTTTTAATTTGGGGGATGTAACTGAATTTTAACTGCCTGATACCGGATTACCTAATCCCAGAGATGGGTGTCCTAATTCTGGATTAAATTAAAATCGTTTCCGACCGCGTGGCTGATTTGCCTGTTTATTATTTGCTTTCGTGGTAACTACCTGATACTTGATTACCTTAACAGACGGGTTGACCAATTTCAGAGTGAAATTGAATACGGTTCCGGCCGCTTTCCTATTGCCCCTATGTATTTTTATTAATTACCTTAACCAACGGGTGGGGTGACTAATTCAGAATGACATTGAATGCTAGTCAGGCCGCTTTCCTATTGCACCTTTGTATTCTTATTAATAACGGTTCCGATCGCTTTATTATTGATCCTATTTCTTTTGCCTTAGTGGCTTGACCGGAATTTTAACTGCCTGTTACCGTGTTACCTAATCCCAGGGTGGGTGTCCTACTACTGAATTAAATTAAATGCGTTTCTGACCCCGTTTCCTGCAGTTTGCCCCAAATGCGGCTGTTTAGGAACGCCAACCCAAGTACCTGCTTCTATTTTTAGAACCAAAGCTTGTCTTTTGTACAGTTCTACAATTCTCCTCCGCCCGCCCCCCGCTGTACTTTCCTCTTTATTTACCCTTAATTCCCTGATTTATTTCCAGAGTACTTTATGGTAATGTAATACTACCTGCGGCTGTAAGAGACTGCTATATACTAGAAACGATTACCAATGCCTACGTCCACTATCCACTATCCACTGTACTTAGCTCTGTCGTGGCCGTCCCTCTTTGTTGGACCCGCGTCTGTTTTCCTTCTTCGGGCTTCTGTTTCCGCTCGGAATTCTTCTACCTGGCGTCACCTCGTTCTCACCTGTGTCCCCACACACCCTCACACACTGTAATCAGTTACCTGGCCACCGAACTCTCGTCAAGAACTCGTTTAAAGTGTTTAAAGTGCTCGTTTACTCTGCTCCTCCGCAACACACGTCTACTCGGTTCAAGCGCTAAACGAACACCCCCTAATTTTTTTCTTACCAGGCGACAAAAAAATGCAGCTGTGGTACTTTTAGTATTACTATCGTAATTATTGAATAATAAATGAATGTATTGCATCTATTAAAGATATCGCAACGAAATACTAACGGGTTACAAGCTGGAAATTACTCTTTGAGTTTTGGGTTTACAGCAGCTTTTTTAGAAACTAATTATAATCAAATCAACGAAACTTAAGCACTGAATATTATTATGAAATTCAGTGACGCGACTATCGTTGCTTATTACCTTATATATGATACCTACACCGTTAGTTGTAAATATACATACTTCTATACTACCTAGTGTAGAAAACCGCAACATTGACTGTTGATAGGCTTTAAAAAAATTACGTTTCCTTTAATATGTTCATATCAATTATCGGTGCCTAACTAAATGTTATCTACTCATCTATATAATAACATTGGATTCCAAGACATCAACTTTATTATAATCTTCCTTTCATTGCATTGTAAAAGAGCATCTTCCAGAGGAGGTAGTCGGCATACTGCATAGTGCAAATGCAATTCTTTAACAACGAATCAGGAGCCAACCTATTGGAATTTTTAGCGACAACAAAGCTTCGCTATTAGCCCCCGGCAGTTGCAAAATTACCTCAGATGTGATACTGCAGTGCTATGAAGCTATCGAAGATATCGAAAAAGATAATGTCGTCTCCCTGTTGTGGATCAAGATGCATGTAGATATCTATGATAACGAAGAAGCAAATAGGATTGAAAAGCTGGCCTCTGAACAACCTTCGTGAGAACCAGACCCTTGTAATCTCTGCCTCCGTGGCAACATTAGATGTCGTCAAACAAGGGCTGTTATTACTACACCCTCGCCGAGTACAGCCAAATCCTGTGTTCTGCTATCCCGAAACAACCTTCGACTGATCGTAAGAATCATATATGGACACTATACATTTAAAAAACATTTGCACAGGATGGGACTAGCCGATTGCCCAATTGTGGAAAATGCAACGAAGATGACGAGACAGCAGAACTCGTTCTATGCCACTATCCTACACTTGCCATCGTAAGAGGATCCATGTTGGGGGATTTCTGTCTCGATATGGACGGAATCAGCAAGACTCCGGTTGCGGGCATGCTCAAGTACATATAAATCATTAAATATCATTAGTGATGCCCAAACCGCGGAGCTGCAGCCGAGATACCACAATGGGCCCCAATGCCAATGCTTACTATCTAAATTTTAATCCAGAATCGAGTTAGTCCAATTTTGTTGTAGCTTTCTCGTTTTCGAATCTATGTTGTAAATTTCTGGCAGTACTCTTTCTCCATTATCACTTACAAATTGTAACATTTCTGGAGCTATCTCATCGCATCTTGAGACCTGACTCAATTTTGAGAGTTTTAATTCATTTCTTAGTTCCTCCTGTTATATTTGTTGTACTTGTTATTTGCTTTGTGGTGTTACGCCCTAGCCATCTTTGAGTCACTATCGATGTTCTCGCTCAAAACTCCTGAGAGATCTAGTTCTTGGAAGTGTTCCTTTCATCTCTCTAATATTTTATTATCTGCACTCAATTTTTATCGTTAATTTGTTTCATAACCGTTTGTTTTTCGTTTTTAAGATTTGTTGTACTCTCAAAATAGTTTCATAGCATCCTTAATATTTCTCTAACCCAACTTATTCCAGCTTTCTTCTTCTTGCCTCTGGTATTACCTGCTTTACTTTTATATTTTGTGTTTTTCTTTTCGTCCCATTGCTGGACACCAGCATCTTCTCTTCCGCGTTCTTCTCCTCAGCGCCACGGTAGAAGCACAGTGGACACAGTTTAACGTGAGCTCTGAACGACACCGATAGTAGAAATGGTTTGTAGCATTAAGAGTAAGGTGGGTTGCAGCACAAAATTCTACATCCATAATTTATTTTTCGATTTAACTGCTACCTTACCTTGTCGTTCCATCTAGCATTTTGCTTCTTTCTTGTGTTTGAACCAACAGAGTAACATACTTCGCTCGCTATTTTCTTAACTATTTCCTTGAGGGTTGTTTTCCATTTCATTTCTAAGGTTAAGTTGTTATAAATAATTCTTTCATTAATTTAGTTTACTTTTACCCTGAAATACTTTTGAATTTCTTCACTCAAGTGCAAAAGTTATCAATTCTACAACAATCTAACTATAGCTATCAAACTGCAACTTTCAAAATCATTGAAGTTCCCAGATGTAACCTTTCACTACTCGGCTTGTTTTCTGTTGAATGCTGTTAGATCATAAGCTTTCATTTTTAAGTTCAACATTACAGTTTTTTTCAAAATTTAAGTTTCTCTTTAATTTTCTAAACACGATACAAATTATTTCTGGAACGTTGGGTGCCAAATGAGACCGTAACAAGCATTTCAAATAGACACTAGCATACCGACGTAATTCAATTTAATAGTTACAATTTCATTTTCATTGCGGAACAAAACTGTTTGGATACAAATAACAAGGTGTGTTCGAAAAAAGGCTGCATCTTAAATTGATCCATGGCGGTAGTGGGCAGGATGCCATTGTTCATTAATTTCTGTGAGGGAGAGGCCGAATTTCACGTACAACCGCTGACAAAAAACTCAAATCATAATTCAGCCGACTTTAATACGCTTTAAATTTGAAGCTGTGTAACCTCTAATTGCGACTCTCGACTTAATTACAGCTATTACAGTCACCGGATATCATGACCAGAAACCAAGTTTTTATATGACGCCGTGAGAACAATGGGCTACTCTTGACACAGATCTCATCCTCGGGAGGTACATGACACAGTGCTCTCTTGTACCACTAAAAACCGGGATACAAAAATTATGAAAATCGAGAGGATGTAGAGGAAGATAATAGAATTTGCGTAATAAATAATTATATGTTTAAAAGATGGAAAGTTTATGCACATCTATAGGAAGTCTATATAATCTGTAGTACGTAATCAATTGCAACAATGTCAGTTCAGTTGACAACTTTGAAAGCTCCTTGGAATTATTAAAAATGTGCATACTGTTAAGCTTGAGCATTAAATAAAAACAATTATGTATTAGCTAATATTTGTTTTCAAAATTATCAGGTCAACCATTAACAATTTTTATACAGGATGTTCAACAAAATTTTCGATAAAAGTTAAATGTTGTAAAAAACGTGTGTAATAATTATCATAGCATAATTCAGTTGATACATTTCGCTTTTACTCTATATCTAGAATTTACAGTGTTTAGTGCCAAACCCACAACTTAACGTCCGCAGGGATTTTTCTTCTCGTATAATTTTCTTTAAATCTTTCGTTTCTATGTTGTAAGTGGGCATTTAAATTACTTAACAAATTGAACGGATTCTTTGCATGATTAATAAATAAAACAGCGAAGGTTATCTTAAATGGGTCTTATCAATCACAACATTCGAATTTTTGTACCATATTTAAAAAGTAACAATATTCAATCTGTGTTTAAAACCATACCTGAATCGAGTACATTTTAGAGAATATACATTACATGCTTAATAAATAGAAATTTGTATAAGCTAAACTAAAGTTTAAAAGCAACGTAGCCGGATACAATTTTGGGTTACCTTTGACAACTGGCCTCTAACCCAGGTTTAGAGTATTGCAAAAGTTTACAAATTCCTGTTCTGCATATAGCGGCTTTTGAAAATGCTTTTTTGGTATAAAGAAAACCATATGATATACCATTTTTATACAAACTTCTTTATTTAAATTGAATGTTGTTTTTTTTTTAGATGTGGAACAAAAACTTCACTGCGGTGATAGCTAGACATCCTTAAGGCAGCTTGTGCAGCTTTACTATACATTTTGAAAAAGTTGTGAAGAATATATTTAGTTGTACCAAACAATTCGTACGTCGACTATTACCGAGTGCGAAAGACTTTAAAAACCTATATGAAAATCATAATCCCTGCGCATGTTATTATAATGCAATTAGAAATAAATATTTTGTATTCTACATTAAAAAACTAAATATAGCAACTTCGCTATACTCTAGCCAAGGAAATCTCTGTAAAGCCTAAATACAGATACACGTTTGGTCTCTCACAGCCAACGTTTATCGGACATTTTGTTGATCATACGGTGTTTTAAATAATGATGAAATTATCATTAATAATTTATTCAAAGAAATTGAACGAAAAAGTGCCTCCGAGTTAATTACCGCACATCGTCACCAAGTGATCATCTCGTACACCATCATTTAATATTCCAACAGAACGGAGCTTCTCCAGATTATGCACTGGTAGTTCGACAGTATTTAGATCGAAGGATTCCGGGTCCGGGAATAAGAGGCGCTCTTGAATGTACGCAACCCAACTCGATTCTTTACCAGATTTACGACAACGTATAATCAACGAATGTCGTCTAATCACTCCACAAATACTTCAGAATGTGCGACGACCTTTTGAACAGAACTTTTATTACTGTATGGAAGATGGTGGTGCTCATTTCGAACACTTACTACCCTGAAACTTTGAAGTGCATATTCGCGGGAACTAATGCTTGGAATCCAAATCTTTTGATATCCCTTGCCATTTACAATTTTTAGGGTAAAAATCAACCCAATTTGGGAGTTGAAGGTAGGTGAACGGAAATAGCCGTATTAGAAGCCTCCCTGACAAATTAATTTGACCCGTTCGGGTGTTTTTCGAAGAATTAAGGTTTAGCGTCACAAAACGCGCCCGTATCGTTTTAGTTAAGCCTCCCTGTACAATTAATTTACGAGTAATTGTAAGATTGTAGTTAATACTGGAGTTCGCTATTCCATAACCGCCTTCTGTCTCAAATTATCTTGAGCACTATAAATTTTATTACATACGTTATGAGATTTACAGAGCAATTAAATCCCGTAGACAAGTAAATTTCAGAGCCGGATGCAGGTGTATCCAAATGTCAATTGAAATCAACAATAAGCAATAATATGTAATAGATTTCATGCTATTTATTAACAAGAAATATTTAGCTTTTTGATCTTCCACTCCAAGAACAAACCATCAATATTATATTATTACTTTTTTTAAGCTCATTAGCAACAGACGATTCTCATAACCTTTAAATTGTAGTAGGTGACAGCAGTAACATAAATATCAGAAGTTATGCAAACGGCCCACTAGAAAAAACACGAAACATTCTTTGAATTGTTCAAAACTTAGTCGTAACTAATTTCCTACGTTTAGTAACCAAATTAGTTAGTTGTTTGTGTTTCCTTAAAAAGTATAATATGGGGGTTTTCTTAAATACAATAATGCCATATACCTACGTTACGTAGGGCTGGATGAGTATTTCCTCTTCAGATCTTAAACTAAACAAACATTTGAGCTGCCTGAATGATATAACTATAGTAGTGAATAACTAACAGCCTTTTCATACCAATTCTATTAGAGAACATTACAAACCTGATAGATGCATTAGAAAGTAAAACACTAGGTGAGTAATAAAGGGCTGGCAAACAAACTTGCTTGCGATGTGCAATACGGTTTAATTTGAAAGCGAACATTTCAAAGCAGACTAATAATGTGAAACTAAATCGCATAGTTATCAACTCCAACAGCAATTACCTTCACCATTCAGGATTTAATTAAGATAACAGCTAAGAAACAGTGAATACAGATTATAGCATTTAAGTTTTGATGGGAAAGCTATTCTCAGGGTTAATAAAAGGTACGGACGCCCTTTTACTATTGTAATTACGAATTCTAAATATAAATAAAAGTGTTAATAAAATCAAATCAGCTCTACAGCTTATTTAAAAAATCTCTAAATATTATGTTGAAGGAAATATACTTTTTCGCTCAATATTTTGCCTAGTGTTAGAGAAAACCTTCGTAATTCCTGCAACATATGTCGTTAAATCGACCATGATACTAATTAAAGACCCATCATCAACACGTTCCATCATGCATATAAAATTAAACCCGTATAACGTATATCAACAAGAACCGAAAAACATTTTGCAATTATATCTCAAATACTGCTAAAGAAAATGCATATTTTTCACGAAAAACCTTACCGTATACTAGTGGTCTCTATATACAGTATATCCTCGCTAATCTGAACAGATAATATTTTCCACCCGTCCGGATTTGCGAATTTTACGGATTATAGAGACATGTGAAAAAACTACACAAACAAAGCAAAAAAGATATTTTAAATGAATTCTAATTATTTTTATAAACAAATAATAGGACATTCATACAGAATGATTTTGTTTAATATAAAAGGTAATTTTTCACTGTTTTGTTTTTTCGAAAAAATTTATGCTGGGTTTCTCTTTCAATCTTCTTAATGAATCAACATCTTGCATTACAATACTACTTACTTCTGACCATTGAAAGCATCTAGAAAATTGACGGAACAGCACATAGATATTTGTACATGATTTTATTTCAAGATTTTGCTACAAACTCACATTCGGAATAGGTAGTATTCATCCCATTATCGTGAATTTTTGAAGTGTCTGCAATTCAATCTTGATCTGTCTCTTCACTGTGTCCAGTTGCCCAATTAAAAACTTCCTCCACACTAACTTGTGGATCAATAAAATTCAACATTTGCGTAATGGGGTTTAAATTTCGTTTTAGGGATTCAGATTCCCATTGTTTTTTCAACTGATTCAAACGAATTCCATCTCCATCATCAATCATGCCATTATCCTTCAGCAGCCTCCAACTTTCTTTGATATTTTTGTCAGTTACAGTTTTCCATGACTGATATAGGTTTATTACAGCCTCCTCCAAATTGTGGCTCTTCGAAGTGTTTGTTAAATCATTGCCCTAAGATATTAAGTTAGTCAATATTTTTTCCCTAAGCCACTTTAATATTGGGTATCAGAAGTTATAACAAACAGAAAATACTTAATCAACACATTTATAGTATAGTTACAAAATGTTGGTCTATTACACATACACTTATGTAGTATATTCAGAGCGCTGCATCAAATTGGTACTTATAATCTTTTGCAAGAACAGTATTTTACTGCTACTGTAGTCTGTACTTACCAATTTCAGTGAATAACTAGCCGTAAAATTTAAAGTACATCCTTTACTGAGGGAACAAAAATAGCACGTGTTGTAAATATAACCAAGCAAATAGATCTAATTAATGATATTTTAGTTGCCAACCGCTAATCAGAGGATGAATAATGTGAAGGGTCAACGAACCGCCTTTTGCGCATATGTAATTAAAAACACGTTTAAGGCATAGCTTTTTCAGAAGTGTTAATTACAACGATTTTGCTGGAACTACCACGAAAAAAATTCTGGAAACTAAAGTTACGTATAACCCCATAATTACAAAAATTTACTTACGTCAAAGGAAATCTGCCGCTGCTTTGCAGAAGATTTCTCAAACTTTTTGTATCGGCTTGTTACTATGGACGAAACGTGGATACATTACTATGACCCCGAGACTAAAGAGCAATCCAAACAGTGGAACCATGTCGGTTCTCCACGACCCAAAAAATTCCGTGTTCAAAAATGGGCTCGCAAGATTCTTGCTTCAGTTTTCTGGGACAAAGATGGCATAATTCTGATAGATTATTTGGAACGGGGTAGAACTACCACGTGAGCATATTATACTGAGTTGCTAACTAAATTACGTAATAAAATTGTGGAAAAACGCCGCGTAAAACTTGCCATAGGTGTGCTCTTTTTGCAAAACAACACTCCTGCTCACAAATCGTTGATTGCACTGCAAAAAATTGATGAAATTGGCTTTGAATTGCTTGACCACCCGCCCTATTCTCCGGATTTAGCACCGTTTGCTATTATTTGTTCCCAAAACTCAAAAAACATTTAAACATTTGAAAAGTAAAAGATTTTCGACAACTGACGAAGCGATGCAATGTTTGCAGATCAAGACAAAGATTTTTTTAAATGGGTTAGAATTACTTTATGAACGTTCTGATAAAGGTATAAGTCTTAAAGGAGATCATGTTGAATAAATAAAATTTTGTTTTGAAATATTGTGGCGTTTTATATGGTAGGCTAAGTACTTACCAATACACCCTCGTAACATATCTTCTCCTAACCTACCCTCAACCGAACATAACGTTAGATAACATAACACAACCTGATCTGACCTGACCTAACCTAACAAAACCTAATCTAAAGTATCCCAAACTCAGCCTAACTTAATTTAGAAGTTCCTGAAGTAGTTAAACAGCCGAACCTTTTCATAATATTAAAATAGATATATTATATCACATTTGAATTTGTATATAGTTCAACAAAATACTCAAGACATTGTGTTTTGATAGGACATATTATTAGCACATTTTATTTTCAATGCAATATATGCAATTACTATGTATGATTGAGGTGTACAAACACCAAAAGGCCCGATATAATAAACATCAGTAGCTGACTTCCCGTTTTAAATAATTTTAAAACCTTTTACGATCGCCGAAATTTTGTCTCTAATAACTCAATCTAATCCTTTTCTCCCGTTTCAAAACTGAAATTTTTCACGCATGGTCTGGTTTCGATATATGTACATATATGAGTATTTGAACTTTGTACGCCACTTGCTGATTTATTTTAAATACAATTTAATATGACACAGTTTTTTATAAACAGCATGTGAGCAACAACCATTGTAAAACTAAAAATTTAAGAATTTCGAAACTCAGAAGACTGCAATGAGAAAACAAATCAAACTGTAGCAATATTTACCTAAACCCTATTAACATGTTATCTACTGAAAACAATACGGCCGTTTTCTTCAATTCTGTGAAGTATTAGTTAGTTAAGATATGAATTTTTGAAATTAGGTTAACGACGTGTAAATATAAATAACAGTATTTATTTTTAATATTTTTGACACTTTAACGACTGTGCTATTTCCAATATTCTTTTATCTCAATGTGTAAACTAGGGATATTTTTAGTTCTAAATCAACACGAACACAAGAGAAAGCTTCGAGAAACAAAAGTTTTAAGCAGATCTACCTAAACATATTTTTTTCGAAATCTCTCTCATTCCAATCTCTACAGATATTAATAACTAACCATTCAAAAACAGTCCAAAATAACTACAACTGTGATTTAAATGAAAGTTGTCTGTATAGCTTGTACGTGAATGAACTGTACCTACTATTAATTACTATAGCCATTAATTTGATACCAAGCACATGTCGTTTTGAGTGTAGTAGGCGGCATAACTTAAGCTTTTACTTTTAAAGATGGGTGGACGAAGATTTATGAAGGTATACGTAGGCAGTAATGTTATTTATGTATTACAACATACTCTAAGTACAATTATCATTAATTGATCTTAAGTAATTCTTAACCTTATGGCACGGATTCATGGCAGACAATTTTTTAAGAAAAGGAAGTAGGCGGTGAATTTTTTAATGTATTAGTCATAAGCCGTAAAAGTATCCATTATACCGAGTGTAATCTGAAACATCGTTGAGTTTACTTAATTTATAATAGATATTATAACAAATTAAATATGGTATGGGCAATGGATAATATACCCTTGAAAGAAATTAATGTATATTAGTTCCTCTTAATTGTATAGCATATACGGAGTATAGTTTTTTTTTTAAGTTGCAATTTCGAATTGTAGAACACTCGTTCAAAAAATCTTCAAAAACGGCAACTCCTAGCACCTGAACCGAACCCATAAAGTCGATCTATTACATTTTCAACCAATATAATTAGGTTTGAATAAGTAACTGAGTAAATGATCAATCTAACTGTCCACCGTATTAGGCACATTTTAACACAACAGATCACCGCTGCATGCAAAACAAAAAAGGTACACCGTTTAAACTTTAAACGGTGTACTTTAAAGCGAGATATCATCACTGTATTCAAAACAAGAGAGGTGCACAGATTAAAACAAAAGATGATCGCTGCGTTCAAAACAAAAGAGGTACACAACTAGATCAAATACAAACTAGGTAAACTATAAAAAAATCCAATATTTATTTCAAAAGTTAGAACGTACCTATTTTAAAATTTAACGTATCAAACAATGTGAGTTTTACATTTATGGCAAAAAAGGTCCCTTAATAGCTGTTTATTTACTATTTACTTAATTTGTATTTGATGTTTAGAAACTGTTTCTCTTTTGTGTTAAATACTGCGATGGTGGTTTGTGCGCTGAAATTTAGTTGCCCTGATTACTTAATTTAACCAAATTGGAATTTGTAAATACATACGTAAAAATAAAGGCTATTTCCTGTGAAATCAGAAGCGGTGTATTATTATTGCCATTAAATAATCGAGTTCTATACAAATATGATTCATACCAACGTTCAGTTGCTCATCTTAGTAAACATAAAAAAGGGGACGACTCCATCCCGTATATATTGAAATTATTTTCTAATGTATATACGAGGTCGGACAAATATGAAACGGGATTGGCACTACTGAGGACGCTATACGAAACTGACTGTTTCCAAATCATATCCAAATTGTAGCTGGAACTTTCGTCTACACATAGCTAAAACGGCATCCTGTCAGAACTTGCGTGGTAGGCTGTGCATGCGAATGAACAAGTTACTGCAGCTGTCACATGTGACACAAGTCAAACATGGAGCAGAGAGCGAACATTAAGTTTTGTTTCAAATTGGGGAAAACGGTCACGGAGACATTGGAGATGTTGAAAACTGTGTACGGCGATGAGGCCATCTCCCGTACTCGCGTTTTCGAGTGGTTTGCCAGATTTCGCGAAGGTCGGCAGAACCTTTACGATGATCAGAAGCCGAGTCGTCCGATCACAACGAGAAACCCCGTAACCATGGAAAAAGTCCGACTTGTGGCGGCTGATCGGCGACTGACACTGAGAATGATGGAGCAGGAGCTGAGTATTAGCCGTGAAACCATTAGAACCATTTTGGAGAAGGATTTGAAGAAAATGAAGGTCTGTGCCAAATTTGTCCCGCACAATTTCACCGCTGAGCAAAACGCGCATCGAGTGGAAACCTCCTGCGACTTCATTGCAACAGCCAACAGTGACTCAAATTTTCTGCATTGAATTGTTACTGGTGACGACTCGTGGTGCTTCCAGTACGATCCAGGAAGCAAGAGACCAAGCATGGAATGGCGATCGAAGACGTCTCCCTGGTCAAAGAAATTCCGTCTCCAAAAATCGAAAGTGAAGACCTTGCTGACACTTTCTTCGACAGTCAAGGCATCATTCACAAAGAATTTGCGCCACCGGGTGTCACCGTCACTAGTCTGTACTTTTGTACGCATTTGGCAGCCTCCGGCAAGTCGCAACTTTTACACGATAATGCCCCTGTGAAGACGTTTTTGGCGACAAGAAATGTCCCATTCTGAGAACATCCTCCCTATTCGCCGGATCTGTCTCCAGCGGACTTCATGCTGTTTCCTCAGCTGCTCACATGCTTTGTAATTGATCAATCCCGTTATATATTTGTCCGACCTCGTATGTTAACATTGTTATATTATTACTATTAGCCAAGAAAGATGAAATCACCTTGCTACACAATTTTAATATTTTATACATAATACCGGGTGTCAGCGAGAACAGGAGCATGTATTGTGTGTATGCATGGTGGATAATATATACAATGAGATCAAAAAGTCGAAAATATTTGGTAGCAGATTTTTCTAAAATCCCTATAATAATTCGAATAATATTATGTTGGCTGGACTGAATTGGCCAGTGCAGCGCATGCGCACATTTTGACATTTGTATTTTAAACTTACTCGCGTGTTTTGAAAATAATTTTGTGTTTTTGTTCTGAGTTTCATTTTTAATTTCTATTGTACAAACTTCCGTTATTTTTGTAATTTTATAAATGCCTTTTTCACAAGACATAGATACGTGTATTGTTATGGCTTATTTCCGTACTGGCCACCAAAACGAAAATGGCTCGTGGACGTACTCCGCTGAAAATAGCTATGTTCAATTTTCACAACAATTTTCAGAAGATCTCGTCACCTATCCTGTTTATGTGCAACATATGCAAATTGTTATTGATCGTTTTATGGATACAGAAAGTGTTGTTGAACGGAAAAGATCTGGCCGACCTAAAATAATTACAGAAGGTGTTATTGCTGATGTACAACAACGCATGCAAGCGAGTCCTAACCTCTTCGTAAATTATCTGCACAAACAGGTAAGCAAACGGCATTAGTTTTTTACATAATTGATCAAATAATTCTTTTATTTTATAGGACTTTCTTATGGAAGCTGTCAAAGAATTCTTAAGAAAGAGTTACGCATGCACCCTTACAAAATTACTGTTCTACAACAATTGTATCCAACTGACTTCCAAACAAGGATTAACTATTGTGAATGGTTTAACGCAAATATTAATAATAATGACATCTTAGATAAAACATTTTTTTTTTTTT
>JABXWE010001893.1:0-59534 GCA_014611495.1 Limonius californicus
ACTACCTGTTCGCCTCCACCCTTTTCTTTGCCTTTCCAACTGTCCTTTCGACTTTTTTCCGTCTTTCCTCCGCCCTTCGCCCCTCCTTCACTCTAATGGTTTGATACAAAGGTCCCCCGCTTTCATCGCCATTTCCCTGTTTCTCAAAACGGATTGTAATTCATATCTTACATTTGAATTTAAAACGTAATCCTTAAAACACGTCTGTGGGAAATAAATACAGACTGTGTCCTTTCAAGCTGAAAAGATCCTTCAAAGTTAGGAAAAGGTTTTGCAAAAAAATTAAATACTTGTAGAAAATAAAAAAGAAACCCTGCCACATATTTATTTAAACAGCTTAATTATAACATTAATAAATATATCCCAAATGTATAACAAACTCTTAAGATGCTTATCAAATATTATTCACAAAAATAACACCACGCTTATTAGGTAGGTATTAATAATAATATGTCTTTTTTATGTCTTGACATGACCTCAAAATGCCCATTTGAATCTATTTAATAACAAATTTTACAGATATAAAACCATTAAAATACAAATTATCGACTAATTTGGATAAAAATTTTATTACAAGGGAAATACTTAAATTATTAGAGATCGTAATAATGTATGAATATAGAAATGCTTTTTATCGGCTAGAACTAAAATTATATTATTATGTATATACTGGCCCCTAGTACTGGCAACTGTTAAAAATTACTATAAGTTGCTGCATTTTAGCCCAATTTATAAAATAATTCGGCTAAAATACTATTTACCTAAGATACATTCAAACGTTTCCTGCTACTAATCTTGTTGCGAGCTACATAATAAGCCTTCTAAATAGTTGCAAATTCCAAACAGCAGCCCGAAAATTAATAGCAGAAAATCGAATTAAAATAAAATTAAATAATATAATAATATCTACATTAATATCAAAAAGTACTTATTACACAAAATAATTTCGTATAAAACTTAACACCTCTCTTAAATATACGTTCTTATTCTATAATTGCACTTGGTAGGGAAACTGGCAAATGTACAAAGTTATTAAAATTAAGATTGGCATTATTAAATAGTAGGTAATTGTTAGAAGTTTTCTAACTGACAGTGTTTTATGCAACAGGCATATAATTCAAAATCACTCTAGGACACATTTCTAACACAAATCATCAAGGTAATTTTAAAATTTTTGAAGTCTAGAGCTCAATTTCAGAAAGAATTGCATTGTAAGAATTACAGGCAGTTCGTCCCGTTCAAATAATTGACTATAAATGATTGCTACAGGCTCGTCAGCATTAGGCGATAATCTCATTATTACAGTTCAACCCATCAACATTAATTAGAACCTCGGGTTAATAGTAAGTTTTCCTAACAATTCATCACTTACTCCTTTCACATGTCTATTTTTTATTATTATACAAAAAAATCTATAATACTCAGATCATTGAAACTTTACTAAAGATTATCTTCCATCACGTTTTATTCATATTTACTTCCAATTAACAAGCAGCTACTATGTTACTTTTTTCAGTCCTATTCTAGTTTACAATCCAAATGAATCATCACTAAACAAAATCATTGATTTATAGACATCCTATTTTCATTTCTTCCTCTTTTTATTCCATTTTTTTCACTTTCTATGAATGGTTTTTCCTTTGATATTGTGTACAGCTCTTTCATTTTACCCCTTCTTGCTTGTTCAATCAACAATCTTTTAGTACAAAAATATTTAGGAATGAATTGTTAGGAATGAGCCTATCCAACTAACTCATATTGCATGATTTACAGTTAAAGCTACTATTTAAAGACAAATATAAATTTGTACATCAAATTGGAAGACAGATTCATACGTGTACAAAATTAGGTAATTACCCAAAATCCTAACGCAACGTTTTATCTAATAAAAAGTTATACTTGACCTTTTCTACTGGCACAGTGTTCCATTTTTACAGTGTAGGTACTTAATTATTATCACTATCTGGAATAATTTTGCTTATCCCATAGAAAAATGATCGCGAAATTTGCTATTCATATAAATAATACAGATTTACTTTTATGTACAAAATTGGTCTAAGAACGGAAAGTCTAAGGCTGCGTCCACACCGCGCCGCCGTCGTTTCGACAAACGTTTCCATACGCATTTTTGTTGTTTAACATGCATTTGTGCCGACGCGTGCAACTGCAACTGACGTACACGTCAAACAGATAGGCATCAGCCCCGCAACGAACTGACGTTGGCATCTCAATGATATGCAAGCACCATGTGCAATTTATAGCGAAGATATGTGCAATACTTTTTATCGCGAATCTTGCGCTGATGCTCGTTTCGAAATTCGCGCTCAATTAGGGTGAAAAATGTGAAGAGTCTATACTAGAAAGGAGGCAAATTCGCTGTACTAAACACAATTGCGCGTAAAGCATCCGTAACCTACTGTAGGATTGAGAAAGGCACATCACAACAACTAGTATACAAGAAAAAAGCTAGAAGAGGTTACATAGTTACCCCATTATTCATTCAAATATCTACAAAAAATATCTATTTCAAATGGCAACAGCGTAAATTTTGCACCACTTTGTTTATTTACTTTTAAACATTTTATTGCCACGTCAGTTATCCGCGAGTGTCCTTTCTAGTATGGAAATTCGGAATTTGAGTGAAATAGGATCAATCAGTCATTTTTCTACGACAATTATAACTAGTGATAGTCACAAGTGACCTTGCAGTAATCCTAACGCGCTAATGCCTCTTCATATGGAGTGATAAGTGATCAGATCGACTGAAAGATCTCTGGCACAGGTGGCACCTGAAAGGCTTTTGGCCGGTATGTTTCCGGTAGTGTCGAGTCAACTCGTCGGAACGAGCAAATTTCCAGGTACATCCGTCCCAGGAACATTGGTAAGGTTTTTCCCCTGAAAGAAACAAAGGAAAAATTAATGGATCATGAATTATCAATATCAGAATAGAACATCTGAAAAACGCAACAAGCATCGGGAAACAAAACATAATTTTATATTAATAATAAAAGACAACGCTTTTAAGGCAACGTTGCCAGTTTTGCCGATTTATCGCTAGATCTAGGGATATTTTGCAACCGTTTTACTCAGATCTGGATTTGAAAGTATTTTTAATGATTGCTTTGTAGGGACATAAAAACTTAATTCGAATGAGTTAAAATTTGAACAATACGACACTACTTTCTAGAGATTGCAAAAAGTTGTTATGTATTTTAAGCAAGTTACTGCCCAAATACAGTGAGGTAACTAGAGGGTGTTAAAACCCCGCAATTCTACTTTAAAAACGCGCAACACAGGCAATAGGTGGGAAGATCGCTACGCCTCGCAAGAGACAATGCACTCAATGAAGAACTTTTATTTAAAACGGTATTCGGAAGATCGGAAGTTCAAATCTCCGACTCGATGTTTGGCCGGCGGCCTACACAGTCGCTTTAAATAAATGGGTATTCGCGTTCGAATGAGCACGAGGTAATAATGCAGTTGTGTAATGCGTGATGCCCACCACATCACCACGTGTCATGAATGTGGCACACAACAACCGGGTGTGACAGCAAGGATATGGAAGCTCTGAACTTCCGCCTTGCAGGCCAAACTCCTTCATGGGGTGTAGAGTATCACCATTATTATGTATTACAGAAACAACATTAAAAAAATTTGTCATTTTTTCCTCATCATTGACAGCCTTGTCGTCCCATTCTGGGCATCGGCTTCTTCTCTGTCACTTGTTTCACCTCAGCACTAAGGTGGACCTACAGTTTAACGTGGAATCCGAACGACAGAAATTCCAGAAAAGGTTTTTAGCATTAAAATCCCACGGTTGCAAACCGGATTGGGAAATTTTTCTGCTAATACGGTTTCATGGACTGATTTTTCCGATGTTAACACGTCAATATTATTCTTTTCACAATACCTCTAATGCTGCTACTACAGAAAGACTCTTCAGGAATCTTTAGTTGGTTAAAAATTACTTTAAAAATAGTGGGGATCAGGGACGTCTGGGAAATCTTTCTTTTTTTTTTTGCAATAAATAATGATAACACGCAAAAATTAGATTGCTTCTTCTTGTGATAGGATCATTCAATATTAATAGATTTAAATAATGTCTGTTTCTTGTTCTTTTTCATCTAATAATTTTTGCAACAAAATACAGCAGACGCTCGATAGCGTAAACACCCGATAGTGGATACATCGCGCTAATGTAAACACAATTCTTACTATAGAATCAAATAGAACGCCCGAGAACGTAAACAACCTGTACAGCTCGATAACGTAAACACTTTTTGGCGACGGTTAGTCGCCGATTTATGTAGGGGATTCCCCTCTGCGACACAGCTGAGTCGGTCAGAAGGGTTTTTATGATGTACATACGTGAGTCTCAGCAAATTATTTGTAGGAGCAGCGCTGATTTCATTTTAATCGTTGTTAAACTTAACTCAGGCATATTGCATACGTTTATGCATTACGACTATGGCATCCACATTCAATAAAAGAAAGTGTTTAAGATTGAGTGACAAAGTGAGATTCACAGACGAGGTTGCACTAGGTGCGGGAGCGACAGAATTAGGAAAAAAAATTTAATTGTGATATTAAGCGTTTCTTTTAATAATTTGCTGATTAATAAAATCACGCTCGTTAATGTAAACATTTCGATAATGTGAACACACTTGGGTCTCAATTAGTTCACGTTATCGAGCGTCTGCTGTATATACAAATCAAAATAGAAAAATAATTATTTAATTGTTTCACATTAAATAAATCAAATATTACATACCTATTTAAGCAAACATGTTTGCATCACTAAATCTGATAAAAATAAAATAGTGTATAACCACCAAAACAAAACAGTTTTGGACAGCCATATTTAATAAACTATATGTTTCTTGAAGCTTTTAGGATCGATTTTTTAATTTTGCGTTGACTAATAATTTCTACCATACAAGCACTAAAACGTACCCGTATGTGTTCGCTTGTGCGCCTTAAGATGGGAACTTTTAGTGTAAACTTTGTGACATCCAGCAACGTCACACCTGTGCACCTTTCTCCTTCTCACCGTCGTGTCTTCGACTGGTCTTCTGTCTTCGTAATTGTTGTTGTTGTTGCCCAGCGTGATGGTTTCGCTCTGTGGCGCCTCGATGGTTCCGCTTGTCCGTTTGTGGGCCGATCTGTAAGAACACTTGTTTAAGGAACGGGAAATTAATTATTTAGACTTTTCACTTGCATTGCAGATTCCTTTATTCGCTGTAGTGCCAACAACGCCGCAGTTGGTGCTAAGGATCCGGTGGAATCCGTTCTTAGGGAGAGCCCAAATTCTTGTTTTATCACATTCAGTTTAGGAATCTCTGGAAAGAAAAAAGATATCATTATTTAAGTGTATCATAGAAATTGGTGGAGGACTGGTCATAATAACCACTTCCAGAGAGGTACGGGAACCACTTTCGCGTACCAACGCCTCCGAATCACAGAATTATATCATAAATTGCCAAGAACACACAAAAGTACAAATAAAAACAAATTAGTTGGAAACGATTTTTTAAAAAAACATAAATTACAGTTGCAGCAATGTAACATACATAATCAGTGTAGGATTGGTTATACTATTTTCAAAGAGGTAAGGGAGACACTTCCACGTACCGCAACATTTCCGGGGCAGATATTTCAAGAACCGACAGATCTACGATAAAATATTTATTATTTTAAAATGCCGGTAAGAACACAATGTGTTTTATATCAATGTATTTTTAGTAAAGTGCTGTTTTACTGGTACTCAAAGAAAACAAGCCCGTTGTTACTGTAATTTACTGTGGAGACGGATACGGGGTTTGTTATAATAATCACTTCCACAACGGCGCGGGAGACACTTCCCTATAGCAAATCAAAGAGATGAATATACAGGGTGAGGTAACCCTACGGAATGAGCTATTAAACCGCTAATCATATTCGACCCCAAAGAAATAATTACAAAATTACAAGGTGTTTTTTTGTTAACTTCGATGTAAAAAGCTGAAAGAAATCTATGGTTCTGCTTTCCTATCTAATACCTTATACCGGAAATCATATTTGAGCTGCTAAATGTACACCTACTTCGTGGTAGTAGTTGCCCATGGACCTACGCCTGTCTGAGGGTTTGGCATTACATTAAATTTAGGAAAAAGTGTATGCAGCAAGGCGTTAAATAAATCGAAGCAATAATTTAGCGGTAACAGTTGCCACACAGGTGGCACTTCCTAGCGAAGAAGTCGCCGAGCCCGTTGGTTGTAATTCAGGATTTAGAAAGAGCGGTGGGCGCGTTCCCATAGAATCCGCTTCGAAACGCTTGCGGAATCTACAAGAGCGCGTTATATAACGCTCTGTACGAATATGTGCCATCATGTAAATCTGGCAAGACTGACAGTCACTGCGAGGAGTGTCCAAGGCCGAGTTTGAAGATGGACTCGGCAAGTGGACCAGAACCAGTTATGCAATCAGCGGCGTGCGACGAGTACCGCTGTGGAATTACTAATTTACTCTCCCGGTCTAGTGTGACTTATTATCGTTATTAGTCTCGATCTACGAGAGCTCGAAACCGAACGTCCTTAGGGACGGAACGGGACGTGACCCCGATCGACTCGAGATAATTAGAAGCCAAAATTGGTGTACTGACTCGAGTGTAGTTTGCACCTTTTTTTACTTTTAGCAACTTTTTAATAAACCGTGAGATTAGAAAGCCAATTCGCTTCGGGTTTTTTTTCTTTATACTATAACATTACGAGCAGTTACACCATCATTAGCGGGACTGTGCTTATAGTCGGAGGAACAAGCGTACTAAATCCATGACATCTTGGTGTTAATTCCATCCATTTACACTAACCAATTAAAAGGGCAAATTTACACAGCTTAATGTCAAAATAAGCTAAAATAAGTGTAGACAAGTCAGCTGCATATGAAACTGTAGTGAATTGCAAAACAGACCTATTTCTTTTGCTTCTGTCATGCTCAATTACAAAAGAATTTTCACGCCATTATTGTTCAGTTTGGGTTTGGTATCAACATGACTTACACTACACTTTTTGTGATTAGTCGTCGGTGGGTGGGGTTAAAAACAAGTCATACAAACTATTGCCAGTACACATTTCAGTGTAACCCTTCAAAGTACCAGTATAGTCCAGAAAAAGGGCTATACGAAAGGTTTCGTTCTAACCGTTTTCTGCGAAGAAAGATTTCTACTTGAATGCCTTGTATAACCAACAGATGCATATAAAATTATGATCTTGGACCTCGTCCTAACGATAGTGTGACCACGCTGGTTGAGGAGTACTGACCTTTAACCCCAGATGAGCAGCCGGCCCGCCTATTGCCCACTGGCAATACTCCCAAACGCCCAGACTAGCTACACATATCGTAAAATTACGTCTTCTGCAAAATTTTCTACGGCCACGTGTTTTGATAATGTTATCAACATTAAAAATTCATAATTTCTAATGCGTCAGTTTCGATTCAAGGCATGTGCCACCGAAATTCAAAGTATGCGAAGGAGCGTTAAATGAAAAGTTGAATGGAAAAGAGATTGTAGATTAACACCTAAACTTGTTGAATTTAGAGAAAAACCTTCTTCGCAGTGTACTGAATATAGGGATTTTCAATCTTCAGCAGTTTTTTTACATAAATAGAATAAAAATAAACAATGAACTAGCCAACAAAGACAAGAGGTCGGTTTTTAGGAAAAAATGCAGTAGCAAAGATAATAAAGAAGACATAAATGTGAACGTATAATCACAACAAGATCAATGTCAGACAAAATTAAAATATAAATAGATATAGGTGCCAACAAGAAAAGATCAAAGCAGAGAAAAATTAGATATCTTGAAAACCAAACTACAAAACAAAAAAAGATAGAAACTAGGTGGAGATAAAATGACATCCTGACAAAACGAAATAAAGACTGCACTACAGTCAGATGAAATGAATGACCGACAGGACGAAGAAGGCAACATGAAAAAAATTTTAGGAAAATTATACGAAAATGGAAGAATAAAATATGATGCACATACAGTAGAGATCAGACAAAGAAGAGATGGAGACCAGGTGAGATAAAATTACGGCTAAAAAAGAAATAAAGCTAAACAGCCACAAAAATGCGGGAGATGAGGTGGAATGAATATCGGACGAAGATAAAATGAAATAAATATTACACGCAAGGGAGACCAAACGAAAATAAAATTAAATGAGGACAAAATTAAGTAAAAATGCTACAGAATAACGGAGACAACATAGAATTAAAACAAGAAGATGACCCTATAAAGACGGATAGAATGAAGGTGCAATCCATGGCGACCACGGAAAGGTGACAGAAAGATCAGTCGAAGCTAAGATAATGGCAGAAAATAGAAAAAAAGATGAGATTACTTGAAACTAAGTTGAATTGCTCTTCGTCTGAAGATGAAATTAAACGATGATGATTATACAGACTCCACGAAAAGACAATTAATGATATGCTGATGAAGATACGACAGAAAAGTTAAAAATGTAAAAAACGCAAAGGCGATCAAACAAAAATCCCATCAGCTTGTTATGGAAATCGAAAACGAAGGTAAAATGAAGACTAGATGAAGCTGAGATGAACGTGCAATTAATATCTAGATAGATGAAATCAAGGCCAGGTAAAAGTGCGGTAAGGGTAAAGGATAGAACGATGACATCAAGATGAGATAGAGATCAGATAAAGATTAAATAAAGATAAAACAAAGATAAACCGAAGAGAAACCACAGAAAAATTATAATTGATTTAAATTGCGCTAGGGAACGAAGATAAGCTGAAGATACAATAATAGTGCTACGAAAATACGGTAAAGATCTGGGAGTAGTGAATATGAGACGAATACAAGATAGTCATGAACTGAACGTCAAATGATGATGAAATCAAGGTAAGGCGACGGTGAGATGGAGACGATATGAAGATGAAATAAAATTTACATGCAAATGTGATGAGACTAAATAATTAAAATGAAGATAAGATAAGATGAAGATGAGGTAAAGATAAGCTGATGCTAAGATGAAGAAGTCAATAAAGACGAGAAGAAGTTAAGATGAAGATGTGATAAATATGAACTGAAGATGAAGATGAAGAAGACATGAAGCGAAGTTGAACTAAGGCACAATGAAGGTGAAATGGATATAAAATAAAATGAGGTGAAGATGAGATGAAGACGAGGTAAAGATAAGTTGATGCTAAGAAAAGACGAGTGGAAGATGTGATAAATATGGAATGAAGACGGAATAAAGATGACAACGAAACGAAGATAAGACGAAGATGTGGTGAATATAAGATGAAGACGGTATGAAGATGAGATAAAGCTAAGATGAAGATGGAAAGAAAGTGAGAAGAAGATGAGGCGAAGAAGACATGAAGCGACGTTGAAATGAAGGCACAATGAAGGTGAGATGGATATAAAATGAAAATGAGGTGAAGATGAGATAATTATGAGATGAAGACGAGGTACAGATAAGATGATGCCAAGATGAAGAAGTCAACAAAGACGAGAAGAAGTTAAGATGAAGATGTGATAAATATGAACTGAAGATGGGATGAAAATGAGATTAAAAGGAGACGAAGATGTGATGGATATGAAATAAACATAGGATGAAGATGAGATAAAGATAAGATGAAGATGGAATGAAAATGAGAAGAAGATGAGGCGAAGAAGACATGAGGCGACTTGAACTAACGCACAATGTAGGTGAGATGGATATAAAATGAAAATGAGGTGAAGATGAGATGAAGACGAGGTAAAGATAAGTTGATGCTAAGATGAAGGCTACACAAGGACGGATTCGATAAACATGAAATGAAGATGAAAACGAAAGGAAGATAAGATGAAGATGTGATGGACGTGAGATGACGGCAGTGTGAAGATGAGATAAAGATAAGATGAAGATGAATGGAAATGAAAAGATGAGGCGAAGAATAGATGAAGCAACGTTGAGGTGAAGGCACAATAAAGGTGAGGTGGATATAAGATGAAAATGAGGTAAAGATGCAGATGATGCAGAGTTGATGAAGAGCAGACGAAGGCGAGATGTAAACGAAAATTACCAATAAATCTCGTATCACAAAGGAAAAGACTAGATGTGGGGAGTCTTAGAAGAACATGACGTTTGTTAGATATGAAGCCGTAACTCGTGAAGTAGATGATGGTGATGACAAATCAGAAATATACAATGGAAAAAGCGTTATATAAGAAAACCTGTTATTTTAAAAAATAGTTCAAGATGACGAGGTGATTACACTTTGAAGATAAGGTTCTTTGTAGAAGTCCGAGCTTTTCTGGAAGGGAACATGTAAGTGCTTATACATTACTATGTATTTCCATTTATTAAAATTCACGACATGATTTGAAGATAACCGCCTGACCACGACGAGGCTCAGTAAATCAATAAAATAATGGAAATCTCTTGAAAACCGTGTTAATACCTCTCGATGGGATCAGCTGGCGTCAAGTGTTTGAGGAACGTTTCCAGCGAACGCCTTTAAGCAAAATGATGTAACTCGAAGATTGTGTAGGTTATGCTAGCTGTTCAACTGTTTATTCCATTTCCATAGCACACCGTGACCGCGCCTAAGTGTCATCTTCATCTCCTCCGGCCCCTCCCTGCCCGGCCGAGCCCCGATTCGCGCGGACAACGCCTAACTAGCCAGAAATAATAAAGGAGTTTTACAACATTCTTATTTATGTCATTACTATTGAATAATACCTGGGAGGCGTGTGATGTATGGGTTTCTGGATTTTTCGGTGCCATTTGGTCCAACAGGAAACACGCCCGTGGTAGGCAGAAATGTGACGTTACGAGCCGATTTTCTAGCATATTTTTTTCCTTGCGCGAACCTTGACCGCGCATTATTTAAGAAGTCATTTGACGAAACTTTGAATTAATGTGTGCCGCTTTCGTTGCCCACAAGTCGCTCCGTGCATGTTTAACATGTAATAAGGCGCCTTGTTAATGTTATTTATCTTGTCCCAGTGCTCGATACCGAGCTAAATTTAAGTCGGTGGTTATTCCACCTACGGGACTTGGTAATCCATCATGGTATTGTTGCGTTTTTAAACGTCTATTGTTGTACAAAATAGCTGTCTTGTTTTCGTTTTTCGCTAATGCTATGTAACAGCAGTTTAAGGACGAGTTGCAAAATAATGTTTTATCAGATGTTGTCAGGTTGTGGTCGTAAAACCAGAAGCGGGGATTTCTTCCCTGGTGTCAGTATTACGCCTTAGCATTCATTTTATTTTGATAACTTAATAAAGATGTGTTAGAAACAAGCTATATACCACAGGGGTAGAAGTAGGTCGAAACTCTTCGCAAAACCGTTAAAAGATTTGGGAAAGAACTAGGTTCAAAATCACCAGGCAACGAAGAAAAATAATAGTTTAATTTTCGTAAACAATCTACAATAAAAGAAGACACCAAAATGAACACAATATGATTTATCACTAGGAAAATCACCGTAGGTTCATTCCCCACAACAGGGTGGACCGCTGTAGGAGTCAGTCGGGGTCTGCACCAGAGTCCTCAGCCCCTTGTCAACCGGTAACGGGAATGTAAGGTTGGGAAAGACCAGGAAACATGAATAACGGAAACGTGGTAATGATACTGTTGCAGCATTTAACTAATGAAACAAAAAGAAATCTGTACTACTTCTATACCCGTCCAACGATGGATAGCGGGTGGCAAGAAGTAGAAGCACGGTCAACGCTCGTCCGTTGCACACCGCACAAACGTGTATGCCACAAGCGTATTGTGTTTCGTTTTTTTTTTCAAGCGCTTAACGGGCTGCGTTCCGGCAACATGTTTTCTACTTTCAGTTCTGATGTACAGTGACGCGGTAAATCGTTTCTTAACAACTGTTTCAATCCCCATGCAATTCAACTAAATATCGAAGGGAGTTAATTAAAATAAAACACACCAACGACAAAAATAATAGTAATTAAAAGGCTGTGATATGATTTACCTAAATAGCACCTCAAAATCATACTTCGCCGGAATGTGTAACACAGAAATAGCACGTCATAGATAAGCATTAATCAAAAACGAGTAGAGCAATCTACAATAGATCTACATCGAAAGAGTATTCGACGAATTTATAACTAAAAACTTCCCTTTAAAGTATTTTATTGCTGGTCTTAACCTGCAAAAATCTCAAACGTTTTTACATGGAGTATATCTCAATTACAAATTCTGTCAATCATCCCGAAGTGTAGATTGCGATTCTTCATTCCCCATAATTGCATGTTGGTGAAATGTTGTTTCGATGAACTAACGTTTCGAATAATTGCTTCGTAGATGAATTTTCATAGACTTCAATGGTTAGTCCACTGTACTCTAGTTAGTAATTAGTTGTGGGTATTCCTGTTTTAGATATAAATTGTTTGTTTTATGTTCTCTAACACTATAAAATATTGTACGTCGGTGCTAATTAAGTTACTCTCCAATTTACTGAAGGCGCCATAGAGACATCCTGTATAACAATACGGCAAATTGGCTTCCAGAAGGTTCACCAAAAACAAAGATTTTAACACTTACCAAAAACCAATTTAACCCTGTTGTCGCTCCCTATGTTTCACGATTTTTCGATTCAATGATATGTAATTTGTGGAAATAGAATTTCACCGAAATGATATTTAATTAATATTATATTTCATTCGAGTTATATTTCACCTTATTATTGTATTCCACCTACATTGTAACGAGCGATCAAAAAGTTTTCAAATTAGGGTTGGCTGTGAGGGCTACAAGGCATGTCATAGCTGTCATGTTATGTACGGGCCGTACCTTACGTTTATTTCTTCGAATGCAAACACAAGCAAAGTAAAAACCATTTTCAAATAAAATTTTAAAAAAGATACTTGTTAGCTACCAACAACAAACAAATTACAACAACCAGATTAAATAAATTTCTACAGGTGAATAAATTATTTTAATGTTACAGTTGTTTAAATTGTATACAGTTTAATCTCAGACATGTAAAAACTTTTCATAGCCCGGCCTAATTTGAAATCTTGTTGATCATATCTTATACATATTGCAGTATTTCATGGAAATTATATTTCATCGGGATTTTATTTATTTTTAATTATATTCCATCGTTAATTGCAACGAAATTGTGGTAATGAAAACATTTTTAATAAATTACGCGAATTTAATAATATTAACCGAGAAGAAACTCTACCGTCCAACAATTCATACGCGAGTTCGTCGAATTATAATCGATACACTTCCCTTTACAGTTTGGTAACATTTTTCTACTAGTACGTGGGAAGCCTTTTAAGTTTTTACAAAACTAGGAAAGAAAAATTTTGTTTGGAACAAACTGTTTTATTGCTTTTTAAAATGTTTGCCTTTACGATTTATACACTTTTGGATGCGTTTAAAGCAATTTCCGAAACATTGTTTCCACTCTGAAGTTGAAGTTGAAGTATTTCAAAAACATGGTTTTTGAAGGCTTCCACAGCTTCTTGGGGTAGTGAAAATCGCTGTCAATGCATTTTTGTTTGACATCGGGAACGCTAAGAAATCGTTGGGCGATAAATCAGGTGAATGAGACATTAATTCGATGGTTTTCTCCGTCAAATAATCAATTGTTTGACGTGCTGTGTGCGAGCTGGCATTGCGATGATGAAGAATGATGCGACGTTTTCGGTTGTTTTTTCCCGATTTCGTCGATGACTGCTGACAAACAAATTGTTGTATACCATTCAGCGTTAACTATTCTTCGATCCTATAAAATCTAAAGGAATGAATGCGACATGTCCAGTACAACCGAAGAAACAAGCGATCATTTTCTTAGAAGGGCATCGTGAACGAACAACTTTTGTGGGATTCGGTTCATCTTGGAACACCCAAACAGTGGATTGTTGCTTAGTTTCCGGTTCATACGAATATATTCAAGTTTCGCCACCTGTTACGATGTGGTATACGGATTTTGCAGTTCTTCGGTCGAAGTGTTTGAGCATTTCTTTACACTAGTTAACACGAACCTTTTTCTGAGCTTCGGCCAAATTATGGGGAATCCATAATTTGGGAACAGATCTTTTTCACGGTTAAATGTTTATGCAAAATCGAATGCACTGCAATCTGTGATACGCCTAAGGATGTCTCTATCTCACTGTAAGTCACATGCCGATCTTATTCAATCATGCTGCGCACAGCTTCGACGTTTTTTGGAATAACAACCGATTTTGGTCGACCTTCACGAAATTCATCATTGACGGACGCACGACCACGACGAAAATCTGCAAACCAATTGCAAACAGTCTTTTCTGATGATGCTTCATTACCAAAAGTTGAACTAAGTGATTTTATGTATTGTTGTTGAGTTGGACTTTTACTAAAATCGTAATAAATCATCCAACGAAAATCTTCACGTGAAATTTTCTTTTTTCACTGTAAACAAACTACTTGGTCAATTCCTAAGCTGTCACTGTTTTCACAATAACAAATGTCAAATTTTACGAAAATAGTAATGACACATCTCAATAGCGCCACCTAGTGGTTGTTTGTGAAAACTTAAAAGGCTGCCTTCGTACTCAGTCAGGAAAAAGAGAAATAGTGATGATAGTTTACGGTGACAGGCATACTATCGTTCTTTTTTTCATTTTGTCGGATAAAGCACGCAGAAGCTAGAAGACTTCGATGTAAAATTGATTTCATCAGACGCTTTTAAAAATCTGTTGTCCCAAATTCGCCCTGGGTTTGATTGCTGTGGCCGGCATTTTTAAATAAAATCGTTTATACTAAGGCATAACGATAATAATGATTGATATTACATATTTAATACCATTAAATGCTCACGATTTGTGTAAATTCATTATTAAAGCGGTAACCCAAACATGCCGGTGCCGGTCAGAAGCCCGACAGTCGCAATCCCGACTAGCTGAAATTCCGACAAACCGAAATACCGAGTTAGATGTTATGTTAATAGTGTAACTGAAATAAAGAAACTAAAATACATAAGAATTGAGTTATAACTAAATATTTATTCTATTAAAATTAAATTTAGGTATTACAATAATTTTAAGAAAGTATTAAACATTTACATTATTAAATCAAGCTTTCATTTGTTTATGGGAGTGTCACAACACCAAACTACCGCACAAGTGTGTTATACTACGAGGGAAATTCAAATACTTATCTACCTAGTAATGAAAACGATGGCCGAGTGGCCTATGCTACTCATACTCATTTCGCAATCAAGCTAATTGCTTATTCCTACGTAATATCTTTTTTACCGGACTTATTAAATAACTACCTACTGCAATTTCGGCTGTCCGGATTTTGGTTTGTCGGGATTGTAGCCTGTCGGGATTTCGGTTCTCGGGATTTCAGCTGTCGGGATTGCGGCTGTCGGTATTCAGACCCACACCCAAACATGCAATATCACAATACTTTGTAGAATGTAGTATCCATATGCTACATAATGCACCATTTTAATTGCACAAACTTTTGCCACACAATTCTAAATTTAAACTTAAAATAAGCAAAATATTTAGAAAACTGGTTGGTGACCTGGGACACCATTTGCCCCCTAGCTTAGCGTCTGTGGCGGTAGTGTACAATGCCGCATCCACTCTATAACATCTTTAGTGTTAGGCCTTAACATGAATCTTTTTTTCTAAGGAATTTGCACTTTTATTGAATAAAGATTTTGGAAGTGTGCCGCAATATGATCAATTGCATTCTGGAATGTTCATCGAAAACAGTTCTGATCGATCCTCACAAATTATCTAAAAGATTTTTTGAATTTTACTTTTGCTAGTAAATGTAAACGAAAATGTATTATCTTGTGAATTTTAACAGACAATTTCGATGAAAGTACATTTCGGTGAACTAGTGTTTCGATACAGTGTTCCTTTCTTAGGCCGTAATAAATCGCCTGTTGAGTTTTTTACTGCTGAATCGCTTCCTCAGAGTCTAAATTTTGTCACCGAAATGACGATAAAAATTCGGAGCAAATTGCAATTACATAAATCGCACATCACCTGAATTATCGACTCTACAATCTCTTCTAATCTTGGCAAACGAATTCCAACTTTTAGAAATATAAATTAATCGACGATCTTCCCGCAAACCGCCGCCCGCTGCTTTAGCTACGTGTTGCAGGTTCGTATCGGCATCATATATCCTATTCCGCATCCTATTTATAATTGTTTTACTTTCTATTTAAATTAATATCGTGTGCTGAGGATATGTTAGCAGTTTTTGCGTGTATCATAAATCTCCTTTTTAACGGTTTGTGAGTATACACATATATTAGAGGATTATGCCGTAAACCGAAATGGTCGTCATGACACGTCATATTAGTACGGCTATGGGAAACAAACGACGACTCACAATACTGTTAGCACATTAATGACTTTTAGAAAAGTTTGATTTTTTGATTATTCCCAGTTTCCAACACTTTTGTCTTTGTCTAAAGCAATAAGGGAGTTATGAGTTCCCAAATAGGTTGATTGGATTATTGTAAAGTCTCCGGCGCAGTCACCCGACTTCATGCCAGTCTGTTTTTTTAAAGAGTTTCTGCGTTATTCGAATGAATGGATTGTATATACAGAATACATACATTAAGAAACACTTTCTTGTGGATTACAAATTGTGTACCTTATTTGGGTTATTTTTGAATGTAATAATAAAATTCAAACATCAGATTATGACATCATACGAGAAGAAAGCAAAAAACGTTTAAAATTCACGGATAAGAGCATTATTTCTGCTATTAAGCAGGTGATTGTAAGGTTTTCTCGCCATCAAACGCTGGGAAATAATAAAGCTGCGGTATTGACCTTAAAAGTGTGCTAGGAACAGAAAATAACTGCAAAATATGATTAAGAGCCTTTATTTGCGGAGGTGGCGTCGGACATTTTGCAAGAATGCTCGCGTTAAAATTCCCACAGGTTGTTATTTGCACAAAACGACCTAGTAATCGTTAAGTAACACCCATCTAATCAGTTATAAAGATTTGTCGTAAATCATTTAATAATTAATCAATTAGAGCTTTAATATCGCAATTAAAAAATTCCAATAATAATTTCAACGCTATTTAAAATGCATAATTACCTTATTACCGACTCCGTCCTTCTCTCTCTACCCGAAGCCACGAGCCCGGAGCACGGAAAAGGACGCACTCTGATGACTAAATGAATTAAAATAGTAATAAAGGCGGCGACCCGGAGGTGTGGCAATAATTTTGATTTTGAAAAGCATCAAGGTGCGGTGGGCTCGATTTGTGTCTCGCTCGGTGAAAACGGAGTATTAAAATGTTAACGCTTTAATAACACGATCGCTTTTATTTATTGTTTCGATAAAATCGACGAATCGCGATGAAATGCGTTATTAAGTACCATTTAAAGGCCTGTTCTGGCGTCTAATACCGCGCAAACACGCTGAAAAAATCACGGTAACAAAGTATGCTTAACTGCTCGTTAAAGGAACAGCAACATTAAAATCGGATCATTTAGTTTATTCGGTAATAATTCATTGTTGAGATTGGTTGGTCTCGTTGGGAGCGTCGCAGGAGCCTTCGCTTTCTTTTTTTAATTGAATATTGAACCATTAA
Organism: Limonius californicus; assembly: GCA_014611495.1. Lineage (NCBI taxonomy): Eukaryota > Metazoa > Arthropoda > Insecta > Coleoptera > Elateridae > Limonius > Limonius californicus. Next base: position 17,582 of record JABXWE010001893.1, read on the forward strand.
ACACTTCGCTATTTGCGTGAAAGTGATGGCGACGGTTAGAAGGTGATTTTACAACATTGTGCATACAACATCTAGCATTGTGAAGTGCCAGTCAAGGATAAGAAACAGAATTTCGGTTGACAAACTACTCTGGATTCTGATTGACTTTTTTTAGCGACATCGTTTGTATGTAATTTGTCTAGTGAATTTCATATTAGGTTAAAAAAAAACACTGAAAAATTCATCCAATTCTTACAAAAAAACTTATACGTAGGTGCAAACATCCTACGTACTACTGCAAATGTTCTAAGTATTATACATCCCGAACTCAAAGTTTCCCATTGAAATCTAGAAAATTGACAGCGCATTTCTGAACGTTTTTCTTCCATAATTTTCTAAATATCGATCACAATTACTATATATACATATTTGTTCCAAAATTTTGGTTAGGAAGCTCATCCTCTCCAACAACATACGAATTGTCATATTTATATTCATAATTTTAATACACTCTAAGATCGTACATACAGAAATAAATAAATATTTGAGATAAAATGTTTTGTGCAAAATAATTTGACAAGGCGTACTAGACTATAAGTTTTACCGTAATTCGAACATATTTAACAACAACACGTTTATATATTAAAGCAATGACATCTAAAAACAAAGGAATACCTTGGTTGTTACGAAAAGAATATCAAATGACTACTATGGATACTACGAAAGGAAAAACAAACGAATACCCTGGTTGCTAAGAAACGAAAAACAAATGAATACTCTGTGTACTACGAAACGAAAAACAAATGAATACCCTGATTGCGAGGAAACTAAAATCAAATCAATATCCTGTGTACTACGAAACGAAAAACAAATTACTACTCTGGATACTACGAAATGAAAAACAAATGAATACCTTGGTTGCTAAGAAACGAAAAACAAATGAATACCCTGTGTATTACGAAACGAAAAACAAATGACTACTCTAGATACTACGAAACGAAACACAAATGAACACCCTGGTTCCTAAGAAACGAAAAACAAATGATTACCCTATGTACCTCGAAACAAAAAACAAATGCTACTCTGGATACCACGAAACGAAAAACAGATGAATGCCCGGGTTGCTAAGAAACGAAAAACAAATGAATACCCTATGTACTACGAAACAAAAAACAAATGCTACTGTGGATACTACGAAACGAAAAACAAATGAATACCCCGGTTACTACGAAAAACAAAAGGCAAATAGGTTCTCTTTTGATTATTATAGTGCTGTTACAACCTGAACCTTACACACACTAAAACCAAAACAAACTCATTGAAAATTGTGGTATGTTGTTTCGTAGCAATCAGGAGCCTATTAATTTGTTTTTACAATTGGCTGTGGCAGGATAAGTTAGATTAAAAGTATAAGTTGCTAAATGATCAGAAATGAAACAAAAAAAACAATATTTAAGCTGCTGTTTTATAGTTTTTTTTAAATACCGAGTACACTAAAATAAAATTTATGTAGATCATGAAAAGGTCCTTATTTAAACCATTCGATGAAGCTGTGAATATATGTACTTATAATATTAATTTTTCCTATTTACGGAACGCATTTATAGTATGTTTAGTTCAGTTTTTGTTTTGCTTCAATTCTATTTCATAAATGGGCGTAACGTTAATCATCTTATTCTGTCATGAATAATTTGCTGAAATTCAATAAAATAAAAAAACTAGGACTAGGACAATATTAACAAGAAAATGGTGTACATTTTAAACAATTTGTTCAGTAAATTCTCTTCAACTAGTCGTTATAAACATTCTAGAATGCGTTTGTTTTATCAAGTACTTACTTTACCCGAAAAATTAACTAAATATGTAATACAAATTATTGAAACATACATACAGGGATTTTGTTCTTTTTGTGTCGACTATGAATACTTTCATAAAAAACGTGTCGATGCATTGTTTTAGTGCTAAGTGGTGCAAATTATAGAAGGTTATAGGCAACCAAGAATACACACCACACAGGTTATTTCTCATAGTGAGAGGTTATGTTCAATACAATAACATGTCTGTATTTCTATTTCTTGTGATGATACTGTCGGATTTTCCCAATCTTCTTCTTCTTCCCAAGCCCTCACATCCAATCTTGGATATAGTGAATAGTCCTTTACCCAATTCCTTCCATCGCTCTCGATTTTGTGCGATATTAATCTAGATAGCATAAAATATTTAATTTCATATCTTTAGGCAACAGGTGATTGGTTTTAGTGCTTTTTTGTGGGAATTCTTTATGCAGCTTTGTAATATAAACTTTCTAACAATGTTTTCAATAGTTCTAATACATGGAACAGGGCCCTTCTGGATATTTTGCCGAAAATTAGTATCTCATAGTTTTCAAGCTTCTACCAGTCTCATACCACGTTAACATTTCAATTTTTTCGTCTTGTTGTACACGGTTGTAATAGAAAATCGTAATTTTTGCTAAACTCAAAAACTAAAAAGTAATTGCTATTAAAGTTGATTAAACATAATTTGATTACTGTTCCATAATGAGACCATGAAACATTTAGAAGAAACTTAAAGATGCATCTTTTCACCATTAGTTTAACCAAAGTTGTATCTCCTGTACTGCTTCCGGGATCTCAGTGGAGAGCTTCTAATTTATAGGATATTGTAATTAAAAGGTTGTGTTTCGATTCTGTAAATGCCCACACCTAACTTTGTTTATTTACCATTACATAAATTAAGAAAGCGACAAGAACGAGTACACAAGTTGTTTGTATACAAGGATAGAGGCTGGACGCGTTTTTATTTATTGGGCGATGCAACTTGCCTTCAGATTCGGTACTCGCCATCCTTCGAAAAGGATTTCCCATATTCGATGTATTCAGACGCCTTCGGTGAAAAAAAAACGACCGGCGACAAATTTCTTGCTGGATACACACCAGCAGAACTAATTAATTAATTAAGACATATTTATCACCATCGTCCTGGGACGTTCAGAATGCAACATTTTAATTACCCTGCATATTATCTATGGTTGGCCTTGATATAATTTAAATCCTCGCTATTAAAAAAGTTAATTGCTACCGGCTCCCAGGTCCCTGCATCCTCCAACCTCTTTATCTGCCTTGCTTTCGGAGCAAACTGCAAAAACACGAAAGAAGGATGCGAACACGGGACGTGTTCGGCTAACAGTAAATCGGAGCCGATAACTTACGGCTGTGTAATTTGATATTATCGCTGATTAATGCAAGCCTGATGCAGGTCTAAATTTATGGGCCAGCCTAGGAGTATCCGGTAGTCTTATTATTTATATTTGATTTTATAATGCAGATAATGCAAACGGATTTCCATTAGAATATTAAGCGGCTCCCAGTCTTTTAATCCGCTTAGCCTCGACAGAAGCTGCACTTCTTTGGCGATTTATAATCTTCGAACTTCCAACGGGCCTCGAGATGCTGCAATTTTTCATTCTCGTCGGGTGGTCTGTGTCCTACAGTACTTTTCATTAACAAAACTGGAGTAGGGCGATCCAAATTTCAGGTCTTCACATTTGTGTCTTATTTCAACGTTGAATAGTTTTTCCGATTTCTTGTAACGTTTATAAAAAAAACCATCCTAACGGGGCTAGAAGTCAGAGGCAACTTGATTCATGGGGGAACCACTCAAGGTTCCCTTTTTGTCATCGCAAACGAGACCAAACCTACAGCGACCTTCTGCAAGAGAGGCTCAGCTGATTACATATTTCGTTAAATGGCAATTCCTGTCTTCCGTGATTTGCATAATCCTTTTTAATGGATCCTGGTCGTATAATATGAAGGTGATGAAATAACTTTCATGTCGCTGTTACATTTTTTCCGATAAATTACAACTCAATTTATCTGGAAATACTGAGAAGGGTTAAAAAGAGAATGGTACTATTTAAGCTTTCAATATGATACCTGCAGGAAGGTCTCTAGAATGCCCTACCAACATTCTGTAGTAACTGCATTGACGTTTCTGCCCATTCGTTATGGATTTCTGCCACCCACTTCATACTTTTTGCTGTTCTCCATCCTACAATTATTTTGTCTTTAAGATTCAGCTTAGAAACCCATTCTAATTTTTTCCCTTCATCACATATTCTGTTTACATAAGACTTTATGTTAAACACAAACCCTTTTTACTATTACGTATATGATGGCACTTTTCCGAATTCTCATAATCTCGAATTTGGCAATTACAGTTTTATAATCTAGACACCCCTACATCGGGTAATAGGTCAATCATTCCAAGAAACACAATATATTGCTTGATCATAAGTTTGTTTCAAATTGTTAAACAAGTTGACGGCTTTTCCCTATATAATATTTAAATATGGACAATTCCCCTACATAGCGTTTACTTACTTTAGTTAACTGTCTTTCCACACTTCAGAATTTTATTTAAAACGTGCATGATTATCTGCAACGTTTTCCTCAAATGATCACGGTGCTAGAGGCCCTAATTATCCATTTCCTTGTTCTTGCTTTTAAACTCACTTTTTGTAAGATTGTAATTGATCTTTTTTATTGCAACGTCCATTTAGTTTCCTTTTTTCTTGTTAGAATATTCTAGGAACGTCAACTGCGGCTCTTGTAATTATGAAACGTTTTTATAATTTGCCACAAATTCCACACACAGTTGTTCTGGAAACTTGTTATACTTTTCGATAAATACATGTTTGTATATATACTCAAAGTATTCATTCCGTAATATTTTATTATTTATAATAAAACATCGCCAACTGGAATGTTTTACAAATATTAAAGAAGATTATTGGAAAATACCTTCTTGTTTATTTAAGGTAAACTAATATGTTTATAAAATTATTCGTTAATAAGATCAGAAATGATACTGCCAAACTTATTGTTTTTTACCTCCAACTGAACTTCTTCCTCCCGCTTATATAATTACCATTACCATTGGCAAATCACTTTACTGTTTCAAGGATATCATTTGCAAAAAAAACAATACTCTTTAAATTATTGTTAAATGCCAGTATTTTCATGTATTAAATCTAAAAGTGATTTTGGAAAGTTAAAAATATGTTTGATATAATAAAAATTATATACAATCCCAAGGCTTTCAGTACAGTGCGGATGTGACTAACCGTCCGTCCACGGTAATAAAAGAAATCATAGGAAAATTTGCATTCTTCTCTTTGCTTGATCTCCCCCGTATTTTATTTTTTGCCACAATTGCTCCTTAATCTCCTACTGTCAATGCTCGGAGGAATATTCCATCAATCCTGACGATTTCAAAACAGTAGTGGCTAAACGTCAGCCCACGGCAACAAGATGGAACGGAATGACAATTGGCCTTATTCACTTTGTTTGAGATCTTGTACTGCTTTAGGTTGTTGCCAAAATTGTTCCTTAATCTCATACCATCAATGATAGGAGTGATACTCCATTAATCCCGAGAATTTCAAAACAGTGCGGATGTGGCAAAGCATACATCCACGGCAATATAAAAATCTAATCAATATTTGCGTTCTCCACTTTGTTCTATCGTCTTCCGATTTTATATTGCAAAAATTGCCCTTTAGTGTCCTTTCATGAATGTCGGAGTGATATCCCATGAATCCCGAAGATTTCAAAATAGTCTGCATCTCCATTAATCCCGAGAATTCCACACCAGTGCGGAAGTGGTTAAACGTCCACTCACGGCAACGATACGGCTTGTAATCAAAATTTGCATTCTTCACTCCGTTTGATCTCCAGATTGTAATTGTTGTTAAAATTGCTCGTTAATCTCGTACCATGTACGATAAAAGTAATATTCCACTAATTTCGACGATAAAAAAACATCGCAAGCTAAGTGTCCGGCCACGACAATAGAAGAGATCTAATGAAAACTTTCGTTCTTCACTTTGTTTCACTCATGATCGTAGTGATATTCTATTAATCCTGAGAATTGCAAAACTGTGCGGATGTAGCCAAACATCCGTCAACGGTATTTTAAAAAACTAATTAAAGCTTGCGTTTACCACTTCGCTTCAAGTCTTTCTGATTCCAATTTTCACTAAACTTACTCTTAAGTCTCCTTCCATCAATGATCGCGGTTATATTCCATTATTTCTGAGGATTGAAAAACAGTGTGGAAGTGGATAAACGCCCGTCCACGACTATAAAAATATCTAATTACACTTTACGTTCACCATTTCGCTTTACCTTCTTCTGATTCCAATTTTTACGAAAATTACTCTCTAGTTTCCTCCCATCAATCACGGTTATATTCTATTATTTCTGAGGATTGCAAAACAGTGTGGAAGCGGTTAAACACCTGTCCAAGGCAGTAAAAATCTAATGAAAATTTTTGCATTTATCACTTCGCTTGACCTCCATCTGATCCCAATTGTTAGCAAAATTACTCTTTAATTTCTTTCATCAATGATCGTACTTATATTACATTATTTCTAAGAACTGCAAAACAGCGCGGAAGTGGTTAAACGTCCGCCCACGGCAACAAGACGAATTCAAATGGGAATTCGCCTTCTTCACTTCGTTTGATCTCCTCCTGATTTAAAGTTAGCCAGAATTACTCGTTAATGTTCTACCGTCAATTATCAGAATAATATTTTATTAATCCTAAGGATTTCAAAACAGACTAAGTCTAACGAAAGTTTGCCTTCTCACTTTGTCGGACTTCCTCCTGATTTAAAGTTCTACCAAAATTGCTCTTTAGCTTCTTTCCATCAATAATCGAAGCGATATTCCAATAATCCCGAGGATTACAAAACAGCGCGGATGTAACTAAACGTCCGCCCACGGCAACAAGACGAATTCTAATGAGAATTCGCCTTCTTCACTTCGTTTAATCTCCTGCTGATTTAAATTTAGCCAAAATTACTCTTTAATGTTCTACCATCAATAATCGGAGTAATATTCCATTAATCCTAAGGATTTCAAAACAGTGCGGATGTGGCTAAGCGTCCGTCGGCGGAAACAAGACGGATCCTCCTCGCTAAACTTCATTCCCTAATTTTTGATATTACCAAAATTTCCTCTCGATCCCTTACCCTCGACGGCAACAGTGATGTTTTATCATTTCAGAATAGTGCGAATGTAACTAAGCGTCCGTCCACGGTAACGAGGCGGGCCCGAGGGAGCTTGCGGCCCCGTTTAGCTAATTTTAATTAATGAAATACCTGTTGCGTTATAGCAGGTTAAATTAAAACAAATGTGTTTTACAAGCGGCCTTCTTGACGTGTCAATAACAAATTAAGGTTGGTAATACGTTTTGTGCGCAACGCAAAGGACAATGGTAAATTAAAAGTGAGCCGATCAATTCATCATATCACTAATAGCCTGCCAGAACAATTTGCAAAAATGGTTATACTTTGCGACAATATTAATGATGGTATTATCACCGCACCCGTGTTATGATTCTTTTTCAATGAGCTCTTAATGCATTCTTCATAAGCTGTAACAAACATAAGTTATATCTAATAAACTGCCGTAACTTCATCGAACAATCTAAATTTACTTCTACTACTCGACACTCATTGATTTTCAATTTTCGTGCTATAATTACATATTTAGTAGTTCGACGGTTGAATAATTAATAACTTTTTTGTCGGTCTATATCCTGACATAGGTGGTAGCCCGTCCGTCCTCAAATGGAATAATAATCGGCGCCTTCAGCAAGAATTGAATGATAAAAACTTATAGCAACCATTCTGGTAGTTTTTCTCGCGTTTGTGAATTAAGAAGTGTAGCTCTTGCAAAGCACTCTAACCAAGGTTGACAGCTATTGAAAAATGATTAGGATTAAACAGCTTTGTATTACAAGGAAATGGCATATTTGATTTGCTGTCAAAACTAATTTATTACGGCTGTTCGCACATTTTTCTCTTAATTACTGCTTAATTAGGTAGATGGATGTAGATACCGCCGGATTGCGAGGAATTAGTTAACTTATCTACTGTTCTACGCTTTTTGTTAACACTTTTACTTGACGCACTGTTCGAAATAAGGTTAAACGGCATGCGGGAACAGAAATATATCACAGAGTATTTTATTTTTTCTGTAGTGTTTTGTTTCTTGAAAGGCTGATTTGTATTAGATTGCACATTTTAAACGTTTTGTTTTTTTATTGATTTATAACAAAAAAATTCAACTCTAAATGGTACATTAACGTATCGAACTATAATGAAAAGGCGAAGGTGAGACGTAATTGCAGTCGAACCTGAATAAGTCAAAGGTTCCTCGAGGAAATCATTAATAATTTGAGTTATCAAAAATAGCTTAAAAATTACATACATATTTTATCTTTATTATATTGCAAGAACGGAAAATACCCGCTGTTTGATGTCTACAATGAATGCTGTACTATACTATTTAAGTTCAACTGACATGACCAGAAAACTGCCATAAATCACCATAGCATTGCGTAGAACCTGCAATTATGTCGGAGAAATTTAACTACTATTTACAAAAATATTTACTAATAGCAAACCTAGTCTAGGGAATTATAAAAAATTTCGACTTGAGATCGATTAATACAAAAATTTGAGTTATAGGGTCGAGTTAGAAAGGTTCGACTGTATTTGATTAACAGAAATTGATTAATTATATAATTCGTTTTTATAAATGTTTTACATCGACGCCATTATTTTGTAGTTATCAGTGGCGGCTCGCCAAGTGGAGTAGGTGAAGCGCCTCTTCATCTAAAATTTTCATTCAATTGCGAATATTTATTTAAATTACATAACAAATTATTTGTCGGCATTACACCTATTAGGAGTAGTTTATTTATGGCATACATACTCGTAGATACAATAAGCTTAGTGAAAACAGCACATTACAATTTTTCTGGCCCCTTTGTATTTAAAATTTAAATTTTAAATGCAATCAGTCGAGCGTGAACACATTGACCATAAAAAATCTTACTTACAACACTCGTGCAATTGTAGTGAAGAGTCAGCCTCAAACGTATTTTAACTCAGCACTTATACCTCCGTTGCCACGGTAACGCCTACGTCAGTATCTACAATTGGTTCACGGTGAATCGCGCAAGTGAAGAGTTCAGTCGCAAACAGGCGCCCAACTGCATGTCCGGGTTTGACCGTCGGTTTTTAAACGATTTCAACAATTTTGAATTCGCATTTTTAGCTGTAGTATTTAATGATATTTTCTTTCTCACTGGCATATTATTTGATGTTTTCCAAAAGAAATTATTGGATATTAATTTTTGTGTTACAAAAATAAATAAAACTTTTGAACTATTAAAGAGGAAAGGGAATGACGACCTTTTTGATACACTCTTCTAAAAGACTAAGGAAATAGAAATAACACAAATCGATATTTCTAAGCGCCCTAAGCGGGAATACGCTAGCCTTACAAATAATGACATTAGAAGAAAATATAGAATTTTGTTTTATGAAGTACTGGATCACATTGTAATGGAAATCGAAGTAAGGTTTCAAGACTGCGATAAGTTACAATTCATGTCATGAAATTCGAACAATGTGATTCGCGTTTTCCGTCTGAAGCATTTGAAAGTTTAGGTCAATATTATGGCAAAATATTTACAAAAGTCAGCGTCTTAAAAAAGAATTAAATCTTCTTTATGCCGATGAAAGATACCGCAATCTACAGACCCAAGAATTACTAGAACATCTCAAGAACAAAGAAATTTTTACCGAAGCCTACAAATTGTTTTGCCTCATATTAACTCTTCCGTCGACAAGTGTATCAGTGGAAAGAAGTTTTTCTCGCCTTAAACGAATAAAAACGTACTTAAGAAATGCAGTATCTCAAGATAGGCTTTCTTCTTTGGCAAATATTTCAATTCAAAAAGAACTCATTAGAATTAATAAAAAATTAACCATTTTACGAAGACATAATAAATAATTTTGCGGCATTAAAGGACAGAAGGATTTTCTTCTGTTATTATTAGGGTTATTATAATAGTTCTTCTTCTTCTTCTTCTTCGCATGACTAGGATTGCTCCTGTTTGTCTGCCTCTTATTCCGTTTCTGTTGTGGTTGATTGCATATTATCTTGACATCTTTTGGTGGTCTCCCAACTGGTCTTCTACTGTAGTATTTGTTGTTTTTATACATATTTGCTATTCGGTCCGATGCCATCCTGTCTACATGTTCATTCCAATTCTTTTTTTCTCGTTTTTATCCAGTTGTTCACGTTTTGGATGTTATATTGCTCTCGTATGGTACTGTTTCTTTGTTTATCTCTTAACGTTATGCCTTTTATCGTTCTTAATATTTTCATTTCTACGTTATTGATCTTCTGTTTTGTTTTAGTCGTGTCTGCCCTTGTCTTCGCTGTGTAACTTAGGATTGGCCGCACAGAGTCGTCTTGTATACCTTTATCTTACTTTTTGTGGCCGTATATTTATTCTTCCATATTGTTTCTCTTAGGCAGCTACTAACTCTCATCGCTTTGGTTGCTTGTCTCTTTGCTTTTGCTGTGTCATTAACCTGTTCTATGCTTTTCCCTCTATTTCCAGTTTGTATCTACGCGGTTCCTTACCGATCACCATACATTTAGTCTTTTCCGTTGAAATTTTCATATTATATTTCCTTGCTGTGGCATTGAAGGTATGGAGCTGTCCTGCAGGTCGCCTTCTTTGTCGGTTATCAGTATCCCGTTATCAGCGTGGCATACGATGGTGATTTTATGAGCTCCCATTCTGTATACTGTACTCTGTGGTCTTCTTCTTCTGTTTTTCTGTATAGGTTTGTGAAGTGTTCAATCCATTGCACTTCTGTGATATCATTTATTCGTACGAATTCGTTCATGTCTTTTCTTTGTCTCTTTATCATTTTCCACACTTTTCTTTGAGATCCGTACAAGTCTTGTTCCATATCTTTGGTGAATTTCTCTCAGTGCTCTTTCTTGATATTGTCTATTTTTTGACTGACTCTAATTCTTATTCTCACGTATTCTTCTCTAGTATAGGGCGTTTTCCTTCTTTTGTAGGATAAAAACGCTTGTTGCTTTTCTTTTGATAATATTTTAACCCTTTCGTCGTACCATGGTGTTTTGTATTCTTGTTTGTGTGTATTTACTTTTCTCTTGCCCAAGGCCTCTACTGCTGCTTGTTGAATACTTTCTTTAATGATTTTCCAGCTTTTTTCTATGTTCGTTGCTGTTTCTAAGTTGTGTGAGTTTAGTTTCTCTGTTAATCTGTTGCAGTACAGGTTTTTAGTCCCTTCGCTCCCAAGGCTTTCGATATTTAGTCGTTCTTCAATTGTTGTGTTTTTTGGCTTCACAGGTTTTGTTGTTATATTTATTTTCCCCAATATTAGTCCATGTCCTGATCCTACATTTGCTGATGATAGGGTGCGTACGTCTATTATATTTGTGGGGTGTATTTCTCTGTTTGTTTAATCATGAAATTGCGACCTTTTGTTAATTCGCAGGCCGTTCAGTAGGCAGATTTCTATGAGTCTTTCTCCGTTTTCGTTAAGAGTTTCTTCGTTGAACCTTTGTTTCACTCCATTAATAGGTGTGTTACCTACTCTTGCGTTGAGGTCTCCAAGAATTATTGTTTTACTGCTGGTTGTTGTAGTGTCTAGCAGGTCTTGTAGGTTCTCATAGAACGTGTCTTTCTCTTCTTTCCTTTTAGTAATGTTTGGTGCATAGACAGGAATAACATTTAGTATAGTGTTTTCTAGATTCAATGTGACAAGTATCATGTGTTCGTCAATATATTTTATGTCTGAGATATTATTTTCATATATATTTTTTTTAATTATAATAGCACTTCACCTATTTTACCCGCGAGCCACCACTGCTGCATATGCTCAATATGTTATTCTAAAATTGAGATATCAAATACGTATAGTAACTTTTATAACTAGTGAACATTTTGAAAGTCCAGCGATCCGGCAACTGTGTTAAATTTCAAAGCTGAGCTTACATCACTTCAACCAGCAATTTTTTGAGTGGTCAAGTCATTTATAATATCGGCGACGTCGCAAGGTGCGCCGAGTCGGTAAATAAATATATTATAACTTTTCTAAATTCCTTAAAGCAAGAAGAAATAATAAAAAAACAAGCCTTTTTTGTGTCCGTAGACTTTTGTAACAACCATTAAAAAGTAAAAAAGTGAGTAAAGCTAAAGGAGCTTGGTCCGCCTGCTCGATTCTATTTACACTGAACCGCCTTAAATATCTCGAAAACGATAATCTAAAGTTTGTTTATGCAGTTAGAGGTTGAAAAGCCCACTAGCGCAAATTTAATAACATACAACGATGGCTGTAAAGCCGGGCAATAAACGAATAATGTCATTTAAACCGCCCATTCAAACGTAAACTTAATTAAGTCCTAAGTTTACAGCCGATCCGCGTACACACGCTTTTTATTAATTACATAATAATATATGGTAATTATTTTCCGGATGATTTAGACGTTCTTAATGAACTAGAGCGTCGACAGGCCGTATATCAGTTCGCTTTTATTGTGTTGGCAATCATGTCGACTGCCTTTTTAAAACTTAATTGGAAGACGGAAAGAAATACGTGGTCGTTAAATAATAGACGAAATAAATGAATTGCACAGGTTTGCTCTGACTCGTTGCAGATGATTAAACAATCACTGCAGCGGAATTATTGAATGTCAGTTTGAAATTTACAGATTACTTCTACAGTTCGGTTACGGTTAGTTGGACCAAAACTCCAGTCGCAGTTTTGCTTTATTTTTTCGTATTTGTATTCGTAACAATTTTAAAATAGTACTACCACAAAAGCAATTGCATCCCTCCTGGCGATTAAATGTAATTATGCTGCCATTTTATTTAATTGCAACCTTGTACCACTAATGATACTGATTATGTTTATTATATGCATATATTTTAATAATTATTCGGAGAACTTCAAAATATAAAAAACTGAAACTAACACCGATAATTTTAATGTTCAAAAATCTCTTTTGACGACAGTGAGTGCACCGTAATTGAGATGAAAGTGTTTAGAAATAAATAGCAGAGAAGGTGGGGCGAGAGCCAACCTTGATTAAGAATAACAGCGTACGGCAATGCTTGCAGCATTGCGGTCGTGGGAAAATGGACTACTTGAGAATCCCTTGGACACAATTTTATGTTTCTCATTATCTAATTAATTCGATCCTGTTTTCTCCACTTCAGTCGTGTTAGTTTAAGGTAAGTTTGGATTGGATAAGCCACTAAAATATTTAGTTGTGCTTGAATTGCGAAAGCTTCATCGAGGAAGTCTGATATTGATAACTACCCTTTTATATAATAAAAATCCTCAGTTTCCCCTTCATAATTGATGCTTGCTTTGCATGCAACCCATACTAACGAAAAACACCCCCTAGCGATTATGTTAACCGTACGGACTTCGATTTAGCATGAAATAAAAATACGTATTCTTTAATTTAAATTTAATTTTCGAAAAAAAAAATATTTCCATATTTTATCACTTTTAAAATAAAATCTATTTCAATCGCCAGAAAAATATTGAAATGCACAAGTTAATTGCCATTTGCGTGATGTCATAGTCCCTTTTTTCTAGGAGCGGTTGTTCTATTAGCAGTATTTACTGAATATAACCTATAATTTTATTGTGACTGCATGATTTATAGTGTGCAACTGAGTTTAATGACCTTTTCATGTTCAGTACCTACTCTCTGGCAATTTGCGTACATAACGCCGAATTTTTACTACTCTACACTTCCTTAATACAAACGGCAAACACAATTAATTACGTGGTCACAGCACAATCTCACCGGTATTATTCTCGCTTACGCCATTTAATAAGCCAATATACAAGAGACAGCAAATAAGAATTACTCGTCAAAACTCCATGACTTTTAAATTTAAGTAAACATTTAATTACCTTCCTTCAGTCGTCCATTAACTGAATTAACTTTGGTGATAAATTTTATAGTCCTTATATTGCTGTATTATATGAACTTTGATTTAGATAATCTAATAGAAAATTAACTTATTTAGATAACTTAAAGCTATTTTATGCTTTAAACCTGAAAAATTAATTGTTAAAATCAAGTGAAGGTCATGTTCAATTAGTGTTTGTCATCTCCGTTGATTTTGTTTGGGTTGATCTGGTGTCTAGCCTTTGAATTTTCTGTTTCGTTTTGCTTGTTCGTAGTTGTAATAACTGTATGAAGGTATTAGAGGTATTTATGAAACTTGACTGTGAGTATTTCACCTGGAAAACAATAAGATACGAGATTTGTGTATTATGTTCGACAACTGTCAACTAACATGTAATTTTGGAGGAAAATGGACATTTCAATGGTAGGTTTTTTTGTGAGTAATATTTGGATATAGGTGTGAAGAACATTTTAATATGATTTTTGTAATCAGTGATTGTAATATTATTAATTTAAGGTGATTGTTTAAAATGAATATGAATTTTGTTAAAACAAATAATTGATCGATCATGTGTGCTGTCAGAACATTCCTTTTAAATAAGGAATATGGCTATAATTTCAGTTTTGATGTAAATGATTTTTTCAAAAAGTTATTTAAATATTTATAATTTGGTTAATTAGTGTTAATTGTATTATGTTTTCTTATTGGTTGAGGAAGTCACATGTTTTTTGTAAAATGTACTTATTTTTGTTTGTATTATGATGTTGCCAGGGGTACTTGTTAAAAAAAAACAACGAGGCCATGAAAATCTCAATTTTAACAGACGCTCGTCTGGCGAGTCAATTAAAATTTTAATTTTGTGTATTTATTATATACTGTTGGAATAAAACTATGTTATTAAGTGTTACGGTTCAAATCGGCGTTACTTGTTACTTATCTGTGTGAAAAATTGATAAAATTAGGTAAATTAGTCGAAAACCAAGAATTTAGGACGGAGTATCAAAGTAAAATTCAGTAGTTTTTTTGACATATTTTGTTCGTATTTGCATTTGACGTTTAAAACGTCAACAAACTTCAAGGTTAGGTATCATACAAAAGTTGGACAAAAGTTAATTGGAAGCTATTTGGAAGATATTCGCATCATATTCTGGAACTGCAACTGGAATAGCAATCGATTTAATTTAAAATAAATTAAAACAAATAAGTAACATCGTTTCAACAACAATTTGAAAAGTGGAGCAAGTTAGGAGTTAACAATTTAAAAAGAAAATATAAAGGTGCAATGTATTTATAAATTATTGGTATATTTGACCACCTGAAGTAATAAGCAGTAAATAATATTTAGGTTAATTATCTTATGAAACGATTTTACGAATACGAAGATACTCAGTCCAATGTTTTTCTGCGAGGAACTTTAGAGAAAAGCAACAAGTGATGGACTTTCGTATTGAATTTCAAGATCTGTAGGGCGCAGAAGTGCTGTCCTAATTTCATCTAGTGAATATTACCAACACCAGAAAAAAATAAACAAGTGCTTCTATGTGAAAAGGTGGGTCAATTTGGAAGTGCTTTGTTTTCATGTAACTTTGACATTTAATTTTTAGAAGATGTTTAATGTTTTATAAGAAAAAACTGGGATAATTCGGTAACATTTAATTCATTCCTTTGCTGCATCCATATTTTACAAGTTCATGTTTACTACATTGTATCCTTCGCCTTGTGCAGTTCATCAGCGCAAGAATTTAAAGATTATACAGCAGTTACAAAAATTTATATTATAAACCCTGAGATATGAGTTCTTTTAAAGTTTATGTTTGAAGTATGCCCTTTGTGTTGTTTCAACAACTTATGTAATAATATTGTAATATATTTTATTTCATATGAAAGGAAGATCATCTTTGTTACGGGTGCAAGTAAAGCAACATTCCCTTTTTTTTTAACGTAATATTTTTGACGTTTCAATGTGAGGCTCATATGTAGGTCCCTCAATCAAACATCATAATAATATACTGGTGGTGCATATATTGTAGTCGGCTAACGAGAGTGCATGATCGAGGAACGTAGTTAACGGCGCCCTTTCGAGAAAGTTCAGCTACTTGATACTGCGTTACTATTCTACATAAAAATATTTCTTGCGTCTTGAGAATATACTAGACTAAATTATAATATATAAAAATATAATATATAAATACAAAATAATGCAAAAGTAAAAACAAAAGCACGATTGGATTTGATTGATTGTTTTTCGATAGCAACACCTTCTTGCAAAATACAGCTCGACCACCACAGCTGATGTTTATGTTCTGACTACTTTCTGGAGCTTCCAGGCGGGTTCCCATAACTGATAGTGATATTTATTAGTATTGGCAAATAATTTCTCATAATATTTATTGTTATTTTAGGATATAGATCCTTATCAACAATGGTGTTGAATTATGGTTTTAACAGGTTAAAAATGATTGAAAATATAGGTTATTTATTATGATTTACTTTTATTTAATATACTCCTGTTTTGGCACCTCGAAGCTAGGGAATGAGCCAGGCTGCTTACTATTTCCTTCTATGCATTCTCGTTAGCCGACGACAATACGTTTCATAAATTTAAAAAGTAGTCAACCACCCTATTAAAATCAAATCTCGAAACGAAAAGATTAGAAGATTGTTTATATATCAATTATAAAAAATAGGAAGCTCAATTATTGATTGTATTCTCTAATTTGGCAACATGATTAATATGTTCATACTACAGATAAATAAAAGCATTTGTTCCAATTTGATAAACAATCTGTTTTTTTTTTAATATAGTAATGGGTGTATTCACACCATAAGCGATGGGCCTCTAAGGCCTGTGAAAGCGTCATCATAATAATAATTGGTTTATGAGTTTAGGTAAAAATAAAATATTGTTAATTTATTCGTGAAGGTAAGTTTATACTAGACTTTCATCCGTATGGTCTTGGCATGCCATGAAATTGAATTTACTTTTACTTGAAACCCTTCACGAACAAACACAAAAAAATTCCACAAGTTCAATATAAAATAATAGCCAAATATCATAGTAACCAAACGCTTCGGCGCGGCCAGTTTTGGCGCAGAACCGTTAAGGCTCTGAGACATTTAATACATTTTTAACCTTACAAATTTAAATTTTTTATTGCTTATAAGCAAATTACAAAACAAATACAGTAGCCATAATATGAAATAAAATACACTCAAAAAAAAAGTATTTAATTTGCATAATAAAAAATGTCAAGGTGTCAGTACCTTCATTGACATACGGTATATTTCGAGGTAGGTAAATAGTAAAATAAGAAAGTGAATCGGATGTTTACACTGCATTCAGAATTTTATTATGCTTGTTTGTAGATTAATTCTGTCCTTTGTGAATATTCCCAAGCCCTCCTAATCAATTTAAACTATTTTAGTAACTGAAAATGCAAAGGTAATATTTAGTCAACAGTAAAAACACAAGAGCTTTTTTTTTATCGGATAAATTTCTTTTTGTAACGAAATAATTTTGCAAATCAGTAATTTTACGAGAAAAACTGACATGGCAAAATCGCGAGACCGAAGGTCGAGCGATTTTGTCAAATGTCAGTTTTTCGAGCAAAATTACTGATGGAAAAATTTTGAGTTAAAAAGAAATTTATCCATAAAAGAAAAGCTCGAGTGTTTTTTGGCAAGATAAATTAACGACCGAATATATGAATGAACAACAACAATAATTATCTTTATTGATACAATTAAATTGAATTGATTTTTCTATATTTTTTGTTATTTGTTGAGTCGAAACTTCACCAAAACGACTCATGTTGTATGTTTGAGTATCAAGTATCAACAATCCTTAATAATTATAATTGATAGGGCAGACATTAAAGTGACGTAAGCGTACTAGATGTAGTCTGGTTATGAGGAACAGGCGTTTTTATCGGTGATAAAAAAGGATGCACCTTTTTTATCGCTGTCAAAATGACAAAACTGTCATCATTAAATGACACATTTTATATAGGAGTTAATTTATCATAAATATTTACGCTTTTCAACGAACACAATAGAAGCAAAACCTTGAGCTTGGCCGTTCTACAATGACAATAATTTGTATTGTACAACAAGCTAAAACAACGGCAAGAGCGCTTTGATTTGAAATTTGTCAAATAACATTTTTATGCTTATATTAAGTTAACAGAGACGCAACAAGTTTGATTTGACAGGTGTCTTTCAAAGATGTTTTATTTTATATAGTAGCGAAGACAATAGCAACTTCAATATACTTTGGAAGCTGTCAAATTATACTATTTAATTTGTTTTTCTTGTTAAAAGTATAATTGATTATATAACGTACACAAAACCAATGAGATGGGCTGTAAATGATATAAAGGAAATAAGAGGGGCTGAAATGAACACTGACCATAACCTCCTAACAGTAGATATGAGGTTCAAACCCCCTAGGAAGTTAAACCAGAAGAAGTATAAAAGACAGAAGATAGAGGAACAATGAAGAAAACAAACATAAGTACGTAGAACTACTCGAAAGTAATCTCGAGATTTGCCGACAAGAGGGAGTAGCATGGGAAGTTAATGAAAGATGGGAGAATCACAAGAGAGTAGTACAGCAGGTGGCAGAGGAAGTATGCAAAACAAAGAAAATAAACACAGGGTATAAAAACAGTATGGTGGAACGATAATGTGAAGGAAAAAGTAACTGAAAAAACAGGCCTGAAAAAAGTATATAAGAAACTGGACGAAAATAAATAAGAATGAATACAATTTAAGAAGAGATGAAGCAAAGGAGGCAATAAACAAGCAAAATCAAGAACATGCGAAGACTTCGGAACAAAAATAAAAGAAAGCTAGAAATACGATCAAAAATATTTCTGGAGCACTATCAAAAACCTAAGAACTCACAAAGGAAAACAAATAAGGAGTATAAAAGACAAAAATAACAGCCTTAGAACAGAAACAGCAGAAATCATGAATATATGGAGAAAGTATTTCGAAGAAAAGTTTAAAAAGAACGAAGGAATAGAAATCCAAGAAATTCAAGAGCACCCCATACAAGACGGAGAATAGAGACTTGAATACAACAGAACACAAAACATAACAGAAGAAGAAGTAAAAGCGGCGTTTAAAGAGATGCGAGACGGAAAAGCAGCCGGGTACGACCAAATACCACCAGAGTTAATTAAATATGGAGGGGCTTGTATAATAAAGTGGATGACCAAGATATGCAGACAAGCCTGGGAGTCTGAGAAGATGCCGGAAGACTGGCAAAGAAACTAGATAGTACCAATACATAAAAAGGGAAAAACAACTGAGTGTGATAACTGCAGAGCCTTTCACCGTGTGCTTTATAGATATACTCAAGAATTTTAGAAAGAAGGCTGCGAGAAGAAACAGAAGGACAGCTAGAGGAAGAGCAAGCAGCATATAGAGAGGGACGACAGACCATATTTTCACATTGAGAATGATTACTGAAAAAATGATAGATAGAGGAAGGGATTTATACCTGGCTTTCATCGACCTCTAAGCTGCTTTCGACACCGTGCCTAGACAACAGATATGGAAAGTACTAGAACAGCTAAATGTGAATATGAAACTTAGAAGAGCAATAGAGAGTGTATACGAGAAAGTGAGAGGAATAGTGAGACTAGGTGGAGAACAGACAGAAGAATTCAGTATTGGGGAAGGGATCAAGCAAGGCGATAGTCTGAGTTCACTGCTGTTCATCCTGGTTATGAACACGATGATTAAAAACTGTAAGCAGAGAACTAGGAAGCTAAAGATTGGAGCATGGAGGCGGTAGAAATCCAAAACATGGTCTGCGCAGACGATATTGTGGTTTTGGCAGGAAGCGGAGAACAACTACAGGCAGCAATGAACATGTGGAAAGAGGAAATATAAGCAGTTGGATTAAAAATCAACATCGACAAAACAAAAACAATGCACATATCGAAACAAAAGCACCAACCAGCACAAAGAATCAAAATTGACAACGTATACGTAGAAGAAACACAAAGATATGAGTACTTAGGAACAGTAATTACAAACGATGGAAGAATAGATAGCGAAATATTAAATAGGGTGAACAAAGCTAGTCCACTATACTACGCTATAAATTAAGTATAATTGGAAAAAGAGAAATAAAGACAGAAACAAAGCTACACATATACAAAACAGTATAGGCCCCAATTTTGACGTATGGGGCAGAAAGCTGGACTATGCTGGACAAACACAAATCCAAAATAACTATGGGGGAAATGAAGTACCTAAGGGAAGTATCTGGAAAAACGAGAAGAGATGGAATAAGAAATACACCTTTTAGAGACCAACTGCAACAAATACCACAAGTAGCCACAATAGAAAATAAACAGCTAAATGGTTTGGGTATACAAAAAGAATGGTTGAACACCGAATCCCAAGACGAATACTAGAAACAAGAATGGAAGGCAGGCGACCAAGCGGTAGACCAAGGAGGATGTGGAAACAGCACATCCAAGATATGGCAGGGAAGAAAGGAAAAACGATGGGGGAATTAAACAGATTGACAGGAGACAGAAACAACTACAGGAAATGGATCGAGGCACCCGACGCCGTTTAGGCAAAGAGGGAAAAGTGAAAGAAGAAGAATTTGTTTTTCTTAACATGTGTAGCTGAATTAACACATTGGTTTGATATTCGTCAAATAAAGACATTTTACTTTGTATAAGAAGTTCAGGCAACTGCAGCTACATTTGATTTGACAGCCCTCAAATACCTGTGTAACATTTTCTCTATACAACTTTATTAGAAAGTTTTCAAAAGGCACAATTTTAATTTTTTTTAATTATATGGTGCTCAAATAGGAACCGAGTGGTTTCAGAGTTATCAAATCATATCATTCTATTGTATATAATAAGTTCAAGTAATAATGTGAAGTTTGATGAATCAACTGTAAGAACACTTTGATTTGGCATCTGTCAAATCGCAGTATATAGGTACTGCATAGAAGACGGCTAAAACCTTTAAGACAGCTTGACCAACCTAGCCGGAACTAACCGCGGACTGCGCACTAGCAAGGTGGTTTAACTGGAACGGAGCTCATTCTAAACTTGAACTCCGCGCTTGCATTGTCGGTACAGTCCGAGAAATAGAATAGTAGCATGTGAGTTTAACCATGGCATTTTAACTACAGTCACCGCACCGAAAGAATATTTCTATTTCCGGCTGTACTAGGTCTGTGACGTTCATCTTTCATGTTACTTGCATTCGGCATGTTTTGTCTCGCTTCCTAGACTACGCATTTTGTGGCCACCATAATTATTGTCCGATTTGAAAGCTGCCCAGCATCAGTATTTTATTTTCTGTAGCTAGCAAATCTTTTATTTGAAAGCGGTTATATAATAGACAATATGCTACTATTTTTTAATTTAATCAACTGAATTGACACTGCTTTGATATTTGTCAAATGGTAGCATTTGATTTGGTACCAGTTAAAGTACTTACGAACCTTGATTTGACAACTATCAAACAACTATCCTAATTTATTTATTACGCTTGTTTTCCATGGTAAACCTTTGCCTAATATTGGCATGGCCATCCTGTATTACTGCATACATTTCAGTAAATCTAAGCGACAATATTTTGACTGACTACATTTAAAGCTCTGCCTGATGCACAGACGTACCATACCATAAAATTAACCGGTGCTTAAGGCATGCCTCGGCTGCTTTTAGAAGCAAGAAAACAAGTGCCCGCGCTTCCGTTCATAAACCATCAAGAATGCCTTTGGAGCGTTCTCAATTTCATTACGTCCTTTTGTTCCACGATAGCCCGTAATTTCGAGCAAAATATCCGCAAAGCGGCAATAAACGGCAGAGAGAAGATGTTTATGGTCTCTGGGGTGTGTTCATAGACGATATTTCAATACCGTGGGAAAGATCGGAGGCTTCCAGTGTTACGCCGTGTGCAACGGCCGTATAATAGAAGTCGGTCGTGAATAACAGCCCAAACAAACAATGTTCTTAGCCTCAAACATTTTACATTAATCTATAAATAATTGCCGTGCGAAATGGATTATTCGCCTCTACTTTACCAGCCGCGGTTCTTCCAAACGATTACGACAGCGTCCACGAAACGATTATTACAAAAAGTTCAGGGTTCTTGACTCGCTTCTAAACAGATCGATTAATTTTTTCCCGTTTGTTCATTAATTTTCGATTCAAGCTTACGTTCAAGTCGGTTTCTAATTCGTTTTGAGATAACCGGAATTTCATGTCTAACTCCAAAAATAATAGTGAGCTTTTTTGCTGTACACCCAAACCGTCCTGGGTTCCAATATCTATCTAAAGCCGTACTTAGTTCTTAGCTTTCCTCCAACGTAACAAATTAGTTGATATTTTTCATTTTAAAACATTCTTTTGAGCAACAAGCCCAATAAAGATCATCTAAAGATGAGTCCTTGACGTTTTAAGCCGGATGAGACTTTCTATGGGAATGGCATTAAAAACAGTGCGGTGGTATTTCAGGCTTAAACCTATTTTAACACAGTACTGCAGGTTACGTGTCTATTGGCAATAAATTACGGCGAAATTAAAAGTTCAAGCTGTGAGTGATCGACGTGAGCACGCCGTAGGGTAAACACCCTGTATACGACACCACAACGCAGGTGCAACTCGCTGGTTTAATTAGTCATCATCGAGTACTTTCATTAATGATTAGTAATCCAAATAAAACACGACTAGTTTTTGCGATAATCTATCTTATTACTCTATTAATTGCGAAAGGTTGTCGATTATACCACGCCGCGAATAAAAAAAAACGTAACGACTTAAACATTATTCGAATTTTATCCGAATCGCTTTCAGCAAAGCGTGGCTACTGTTTAGGACTGACTAATACGAACTATAAATAAACAACGGCGATCGGTATTGATCAACATGAGGATAATGTGATTGACCACCGTTCCATCACTAATGATCATTGTTGTTGCCCAATAACATTGCGGCGGGCAATTCGTATCCATTTTACTTTTATTTTTCGGTCGTGCTAAGGTTGAGGTTACGCATTTCAACAGATATAGGTTAACCATTTGAGCGCTTTTGTAACCTTCGGATTGCATGAAGTTGTTACGAATTAATATCTGTCGATTTTGCGTTGATTAAACAAATTGCGACACCTTCCAAGTGTCTAAAGTTTAAGGAACTAATTTCGAGCGGAAGAATGGGCGTCGTTCGTGCAGAGTTTTGTTAAAGTCATGAGAAAAACGTTTCGTCATAGTTTGGAAGTAAATGTTTCGTTGTGTCAAAGCTTTATTTAATACAGTTTGCGATCCATCGCTTATTTCGTAAAGGATGAGCCTCGCAATGATCTGCAAAACAGGCATTCATTGAATGGTTTTGGTGTAGCCGCGATTAACTTTGTGATGATGTAACTGTATAAAGCAGTTACGTACATCTTCATTTATAACGCTTCTTAAACGTAAACAAAATATGTATCAAACATTCCTTCAATTGCGTTAAGCATATGTATCAAACACTTTGTATAGTGTGTAAATTCATAAAAAGTTGAAGTTTATAAAATAGTGTCCTTCAATAGAGTTAAATACATGAAGCACCTGTTACTGTGTATGAAATGCTTGTAAAAATTGTCTTGGCGTTATATGAAACCATACATGAAACACATCCATTAGTGTAAAGTGGGAAACTTAGTATACGAATAAGATTTTTGGTCTCATCATTTTATATTTTGCTTACCCTTGTATTTGCCAACAAAACTGTTTTATTAAACGTTATGAGCAAAGCATCAACTGCCATGTCTAAGAACTTATGTTATATTTTGTAAACACTTATATTTAACAGTTATTCTAAACGTTGTGATTGTTTAACAAATTATATTTCTTGCCTTTGTAAAAACTAATATTCGTTCGTCGCAGAGTGGTACTTCTACCAAAAATTGAAAATTAAAACAGTCAGTAATCCGTGGATTCTCAGACGGACAAAAATGTTCACAGAGCGTGATAAATAAATATCGAAAGTGTGTTGAATAATAAATTATGAAATGCAAGGAAGTGGTGTTTACTTATGTACTTGCTAACTGTAAGGTGGTGTAGATGAGTACTTGTGTAGAAGTTGTTGCATGAAGCTGTAGATAATGCTTCTGCTTTTGATGATGTAGTACTGTCAGTAATTGTAATTACCGAATTTCTATAATTGAGGCCTATAGTTGTGCTTGGGAGCCATCTAGCTCGCCAAGAGTGCTAAGGTTAGCGTACCTACCAAGATTCCGTTTGTAAGTGTTTATTGTTTGGCGGGTCGGTGACTCTGCGTGATTACTCTGTAACGTTTTTTACGCCTGATTTTTAGACAACTCAATTTGCGTATGGTGTTATTCCCCAATTGTAGTAAAATATATATTTCGAAGCTGGTAGACCTGTTGAATTTTGGGCGAGTCCAAGTTTCAAATTTTGAGGGGGGATTTTTGGGATACGACAGTTGTACGTAGTTCGTTGTCGAAGATACTACGATTCTTTTCTCTGGAGGTATTTTGTGTCGTAGATTCAAATTAGTCATTACTGACAGGAAAGTTTATTCCATTCTAAAAGTCTACGCCACTTTAGAGTTTTGTTTCTTCGTTTGGAAGTAATCAACTCAGGAAGTTTTTCGATATTATTTACCACAGTGAGGAAGCTAGTATTCATGCCAGAATAAAGCAATCTGGTGAGTTTTTATTTCACGAACTTTTGTCTTGTTCCGTTCTCTCGGATTTGTTTGCTAATTTTTGGTATTTTAAATAAATTTAGGCACGAAGTGTGGGGTAATTAATCCACCCATACAAGAATTGAGAGTGATAACGATCTGGAAATTTACATTTCACGGAAATTCCGAGCTATTTCGTAGTGTACATCTGGATTTCTTCAACACCTGTATGGAGGTCGCATTCCATAGATAAGAAACCATCGTTGAAAAAGGGAAGTGCAAATTTTGATTTCGCATTATAAATTGATTTACTTATAGCGTGTTTCAATGTCGTAGAAATAATTAATTGTGTATTATTATTACTCGTCATAGATTTTATAACTTTATGATATTGGGGGAATTAATATTTTTATAATGATTTTGTAATAGGACGGCAATTTTACGTGGTTTTGATATACAGGGTAGTCCAACCGTCGTGTATTATTGCGTCTTGTAGTTCACTTGGGTTTTATTAATTTTATTGTTTAATTTATCGCCATACAAACCGTAGAGATCTCTCCGTAGGTATGCGTTCTGCTTATTAAGTTTATTAATGTATATATATGGTTCTAGACACGCAATAATTATCTAGGGTTTGTGTGAGTCTTACGTTCAGCAGAGTAATTGTGTACTGTACGTAAAATTGGCTTCTCTAACGTTGTTATGTTTTATGCAAAACTTTGCTGAACATTAAATTTATTTATTTGCAATTTGTCTTTTCATTTACGCCGGTAATTTTGAAATTGAGATCAAAGAGAGAACTACTACAAAAGGAAAGGTAGGTGAATGCTGGACCAGAGAATTCGACTTTTCTAATTTGTTAAATCTAGGATTGTGTTAGTAATTTTGAAGTCGGTGGCGCCTAGTATTTTTTATTTTATTGAAACTCAGCCCATCTTCGATTGAGTTCACCGGGATACTAACATAATCAAATTTGGTAATTCATCTACAGAGCAGTGGTGTAGTAAGAAGAGGAGTTTGGATTTTTTTTCGCTAATATTTTTGGTATCATTGTAGTGTGAAATTAAATAGGCGTCACAACTCTATTCGACCTCGACCAGGTTCACCCTTCTGTGATCTCTGCATTGTACTTTGCAGAGTGGCCGGTAAAGAGCCTGTATTTAATAAGCTTCCTTGTGGTACAAGTGCGGCAACTTGGGGGGTCGTTGCGTGATCACAATGACATGGAGAATCCCATTGACCGGTGGTAATTTTCGGTTGTCCGCTACCCGTTACAGGTTCTGTCAAGGTCATCCCACTCTGAAGTAGAACTACCAGATACATTGTCAAATAACATTAAAATGGTTACGTGAAGCATGCGTTTATAAAACCTTCATTCGAAAGTGTCCAAACCCTACATGAAGCACTTTATAAATTCTGTAAAGGGTGTTAACTGCTATACTGCTTCACGGGTTTTACTTCTCATAAAATTAAATGCACACAAAATACTTAGAAAACGTTTCTTCAAATATGATAAACACCTGTGTAAAGTACTTTAAACAGTGTAAATTGTGTCAGTTATCACACTGCTTCACTAATACTACTTTTAATTGAACTAAATAGAAGGTTGCACATGAAATATATATATATATATAAACCCTCATTTGAAAGTACTGCAAACCTAAACGAAGCACTTGAAACTGTATAGACATGGGTAACTATTATACTGTTTCACGGGTTTTACTTCTCATAAAATTAAATGCACACAAAATACTTAGAAAACGTTTCTTCAAAAATGATAAACACCTGTGTAAAGTACTTTAAACAGTGTAAATTGTGTCAGTTATTACAATGCTTCAGTAACACTATTTCTAATGGCACTAAATAGACGGTTGCACACTAAATACTGCTAAAATTTCTTTCGAAAGTTCTGAAAACGCACATGAAACACTTGTAAATGAGCAAAAATTATCTAGTGTTATACTGCTTCACGAATACTACTTCTAAATGCCCACAAAATACTTATACACAACACCGTCCCTTAAAAGGATTAAACCCCTACATGAAACATTTTAAAATGTGTAATGCATGTCAACTGTTATACTGTTTATACAAAGAAACCATTCCAACAAATTAGTAAAACAATTCCAAAGGTGACCCCGATTCTGTTTTGTCATACTGTATAACACCTAACAAGAAATTCATATGAGAATCAATGTGTAAACTGTTAAAACCGTAAAACTGAGCAATTACATTCGCCAAGTTAGAAACATTTCATCTATTATGGAACCAGAAGACTTAGCCGGAAAGAAACAAAAAACAATATACATAATACAATAACAGGATTGCAAGGAACGCGGCGTATATTGTAGCGGTCCGGCATTTTTGCGTGGCCCAGCCTCGCATTATTTTCTGGGTCTATAAAAGGTTTTTAATCTACCGTTACTTTACACCTTTCGACACCCACGCGTCTCCGACACGCCTCACACTCCTGTCAGGCATTAGAAATTGGAGAATAATAAAATTATGCAAACGAGGTAAAAGTTATTGAACGTCCGGCCGGCAAAGTGTGTCGCGAAGACCGCAGCCACCTCTGACTCCTAAGGTCACCCATAATATGCTAATAGCACTAGCAGTACCTTAATATTAATTAATGGACATACATTTACCGTACACGCCGTAAATTCCTTCGTGCCTCAGCGCTCGGTCAGCGCCGTACACAACGCTTTGATCTTTGGCAAAGCCGAGAGGAGAAATGAACCTAAAATGGTAGCATCATCACGATGGTAATGGTAAGACGAAATTAATATGTGGGAACGTTACTTGGCAGATATGAACGGCAGGGCTAACAAAGTTTGAATCGCACTTCAAACAGTGGTTCGCCTTCTAAGGTTAGCGGTAAACAAAGTGGCAGCAGAGACGTATTTTATCTGAAGACCACTCTTAACGAGCGCAAATTTAAAATGTTTATCTGATTGGTTTCAGCATTGTGTGCAATTTTACCGTTAAGCTTTAATGAAAACTAAAGTAGACAGATGCAGCCTATTCAAATTAGAAACTGTTTTCGCACATAAACATATAATTACGAACAGACTTCTAAACTAAAGTCGCATCTTCGGGGTTGAAACTGAAGAAATCCACTTAAAGGTTTTATGTAACACCATACGCGCCTCTAAATTAAAGTTCAAGTTTCACAGGGTTTGAATGCGGGTCCTCTGTTATTTTTATCTAGTTTCTATCCAGTTTAATCTGTTAACTAATTTTTTAATGTTAATCTTGCATAAGTTGTATAAACACACGCCTTTTACTTTAATTCGGGATCGAACGATATGCTAATTTTGTCACCAAGATCCGGGACCGGATCTACTTTTTCCTCAATGTTGTAACCAATGTTTTGGCACCTTGTACGCGGCTTTCTTTCACAACGTGCACCTCAATAAATTTGGCAGTATCTAAAATAGCGCATGGACACCCGGGGTATTTGTTTAAACTTAAAATTTAAGCAGGTTAGTTTTGAAATAACCATCAGATATGTGAAACATTTTAAAGGTGCGTAATTGGTAGAGTTGATAGTGATACTTAATCAATCTACAAGTCGCATTATGTTAGATATTACAATCTAATTGTATCAACATTTATACAATTACTATTTCTCTCAATGCCAATCTCCTGCGCAAGTTGTAAACTAAAATCAAGGTAGGAGCAATCAGAGGTTTCCAACAGTTTTCAGACTTTGTACAACACATCAATCTAGTTTATGTTTTCTCTATTCGTTGTACAATTAGAATGTATGTTTTTACTCAACCGCATGTTTTGGTAAAACTATCAGCAAGACCGGTTGAACGTTCTGTTTAGCCTCATGTCTGAATAAATATAAAACTAACAAGGTGATTAAATTTTTTGACACATCTGGTTTTCTCGAGTAAAGGTCATTTTGAAATCATTTTTGCGCGAGACCGGCATGTGGGCAAACATTTTGAGCGTTTCTGACTCAAAAATGGTTATAAAACCGATTGAAAATAACACATAAACTAACCAATCAATTAAAACTTGTATCTGTCAATCAGACTCTGAAAGTATTGTCAACGATTAATAATTTAAAATGTATTTTATGTGTATCGCCGATCAGAACACGAGAAAAAGTATGTAGGTATTTACAATACGGCAATAAAAAGTTCGCGGTACGTATATCATTAATAATTATTATTGCGCCGGCGGAAGAATGATCCAATAATTCAGTTTTCTTGCGTCCACGTTAGAGCTCGCACAAATCAACGTCGGGATATTTATCGACGAACGGCCGAGCAAATTATGCTCATTTTCTCTGAAAACGTACAATTTACGCATGCGAATACCTTTTGCGAACCATCTTGCGGCAGCGTTTAAAAATAACGACTTAGACGACCGCTTCCAGTTAATTACAGAAGTTTTATTGTGTAAAATTACGAAAAAATTTCTGAAAGACTTGCCTAATACAGTATTCGCCATTTATAGGCTATTTAATTAGTTTCCGATTAAAATCTTCGAGTATTAATGAAGCCAAGCTCTCTTGTGTAGGTTCGAAAGGCTACTGTCGATTTTCAAGATTCTGTATATTGATACGACACTTGGCTTGCAAAATTAGAATGCGTTTATAAAGGACGTCCGGAGAACACATAATTTGAAATACAAGAACTGGATCGACACCCGCGTTTTTATAGGTTTCGCTAGCTAAGAAATTCAGTGAAATATTGAAACAAACCCATCTAAATATGCATTTTATCGTATTAAACTTAAACTTCATTATTTCAACTGTTAGCAGTATAAACTCGCAGTACCGAAACCTTGGATTTTTAAAGGCGCTCTCCCTCGCAAGGCAATGGCAAACCAGCGAGATATTCTGCCTGGTAAATCTTCTCTGGAGTAGAAGTGTTTACACTTCCCGTGGTTCAGAGCCCACGTTAAGCTGTAGATCCTCTATGTCTGTGGTATTTTAAAACGCTAAACGCAGAGAGGAGATCGTTACGTCTCGTAAGAAACAAAACACTCGAAGAAGAAGAACAAGCAGTACTGATCCGGGCCAACTGCTCTCCTTTATTGTCTGGTGTGTTATATTGGCTTAAGAATATAAATAAAAATATTGAATGGTAACATTACAAATCTTTCTTAAATTGGGTAAGGAGGAATGGGATACGTTCATCGCTATAGAATTATTATCAATTTAAAGTCGTTTTACAAGTTTGTATTAATTTTTGCAGCAATAAAATGGTATATTAGCGGCCCAATGATTAAATAATTAGCTGATATTGAAAAAGCGTTAACTGCACCGCAGCAAGCAGAAAAGAAGTATATCAGCAATATTGTCCATAAAATACAAAACCTTTTCATCAAAATCTATATCAGTTAATCGTTATTCGGTTCAGATTTTTAAAGCAGTTTATCTAACGTTTCCTACTAAGTAACAATTTTTTACAGATTAGTGTGAAAGTAAATTCCATAAAACGGCCGTTAATTAATTTCAATCTGTCGGCTTGCATGGGCTCAGTAATTTTCACGCTGGCATAATCGTAATAAAGTCTAAAAAACGCATAAACGAAGGGACTACTGGTTATAAAAACGGCACTTAAAAATATAATATGGAGCAATAAAACCTTTTACTAGCGACAGGACATGTTCAATGTGTACCAAGGTCTTTGTAGAGCGTATCTACCTCTGTATGCCCATACCTACATTCAAATACGCTTTTTTACGCGTTCTTTTCATTATTCCGCTCGGGAAAAATCTCCGCAGATCTCATTCATGGCGGAGCGCGCAGTTTCTGAGTCGAGAAATTCGCGCTCGGAAATGGTACAACCATAAATTCCGTCCTAACTGTATAGGTGAATGTGTTTACTGATGATGTATCCGCGGGGCTAGGTCAGTTTCGCCGGTGCCCGGCTCGGGTGGAGCGAAGAAGATGCACTCGGGGCGTGCGATAGTTCAAGTCGTGACCCGCCTGCTACTCCAGAAAAACTAACACCATAACCTAACGTATTACTCGGCCTCGCCTAACAAATTGCCCTCCGTTACCCATCCTTTGACGTCGATTTGTCCTCCGATGGCGTTAAATGTCAAAGAAGAGAATTTTCGTCGCTCCTTCAAACAAGACTGATTGAGGATAGCGATAATTCTTCCCCTACTTCGCACAACATAATTAATTAGAAGAGATAACTTAACTACCCCCCGTTCCCCATCCCATCGACGTCTAATGACGTTAAATACCGACCCAGAAAACTTTTATCGTTCTCTGAAACGTAAATGATCCGGGGGAGCGACAATTCCTCCCGGACTGGACTACTTTACAAAATGCCCTCCTTTGACGTCTAATTGTCCTCCGACGCCGTTAAGTGCCGACAAAGAAAATTTAGTCACTCCTTAAAACAAAACCTATTCCGGGTAGTGACAATTCTTCCGCTACTGTGCATATTAGAATGGAACATTTAGCAAATAGCCCTCCGACGACGAAGAAAATATTCGTCCTTCATTAAAAAAAATCTATACGGGGGAGCGACAACTCCTCTCCTGCTTGATAACTTAACAAATTGCCTTCCATTCCCTATCCCACCGACGTCTACCCACTTATCCTCCGATGATATGAAAAACCGACGAAGAAAACTTCCGTCGTTCCTTAAAACAAAACCTATACGGGGGAGTGACAATCCCCCCACCCCCCTACTTGATAATTTAGAAACAAATTGTCTTTCGTTCTCAATCCCATCAACGTCTACCTTCTTATCCTCCGGTGAAATTAAAAACCAATTAAGCAAACTTTCGTCGTTGCTTAAAACAAAACCTATAGGGGGGAGCAACAATTCCCCTCCCTCTCCTTCTTGATAACTTAAAAACAAATTGCCTTTCGTTCCTAATCCCACCGATGCCATTAAATACTGACTAAGAAAACGTATATCGTTCCTGAAACAAAACTGATACGAGGGAGCGACAACTCCTCCCATACTGGATAACTTAACAAATTGTCCTCCGTTGGTAATCCCACCGACGTCTACCTACTTATCCTCTGATGAAATTAAAAACCAATTAAGAAAACTTTCGTCGTTCCTTAAAACAAAACCTATACGCGGGAGCGACAATTCCCCATTCCCCTCCTTCTTGATAACTTAAGAACAAATTGCCTTTCGTTTCCTATCCCACCGACGTCTACCCACTTATCCTGCGATGATATGAAAAATTGACGAAGAAAACTTTCGTCGTTCCTAAAAAAAACCGGGGGAGTGACAATCCCCCCCCTTCTGGATAATTTAGAAACAAATTGCCTTTCGTTCCTAATCCCACAGACGTCTATACCTACTTATCCTCTGATGAAATTAAAAACCAATTAAGAAAACTTTCGTTGTTCCTTAAAACAAAACCTATACGGGGGAGCGACAATTCCCCCTTATCCTCCTTCTTGTTAACTTAAAAACAAATTGCCTTTCGTTTCCTATCCCACCGACGTCTACCCACTTATCCTGCGATGATATGAAAAATTGACGAAGAAAACTTTCGTCGTTCCTAAAAAAAACCGGGGGAGTGACAATCCCCCCCCTTCTGGATAATTTAGAAACAAATTGCCTTTCGTTCCTAATCCCACAGACGTCTATACCTACTTATCCTCTGATGAAATTAAAAACCAATTAAGAAAACTTTCGTTGTTCCTTAAAACAAAACCTATACGGGGGAGCGACAATTCCCCCTTATCCTCCTTCTTGTTAACTTAAAAACAAATTGCCTTTCGTTTCCTATCCCACCGACGTCTACCCACTTATCCTGCGATGATATGAAAAATTGACGAAGAAAACTTTCGTCGTTCCTAAAAAAAACCGGGGGAGTGACAATCCCCCCCCTTCTGGATAATTTAGAAACAAATTGCCTTTCGTTCCTAATCCCACAGACGTCTATACCTACTTATCCTCTGATGAAATTAAAAACCAATTAAGAAAACTTTCGTTGTTCCTTAAAACAAAACCTATACGGGGGAGCGACAATTCCCCCTTATCCTCCTTCTTGTTAACTTAAAAACAAATTGCTTTCGTTTCCTATCCCACCGACTTCTACCCACTTATCCTGCGATGATATGAAAAATCGACGAAGAAAACTTTCGTCGTTCCTAAAAAAAACCGGGGGAGTGACAATCCCCCCCCCTTCTGGATAATTAAGAAACAAATTGCCTTTCGTTCCTAATCCCACAGACGTCTATACCTACTTATCCTCTGATGAAATTAAAAACCAATTACGAAAACTTTCGTTGTTCCTTAAAACAAAACCTATACGGGGGAGCGACAATCCCCCCTTATTCTCCTTCTTGTTAACTTAAAAACAAATTGCCTTTTGTTCCTAATCCCACCGACGTCTACGTACTTATCCTCCGATGAAATTAAAAACCAATTAATAAACTTTCGTTGTTCCTTAAAACAAAACCTATACGGGGGAGCGACAATCCCCCCTTATTCTCCTTCTTGTTAACTTAAAAACAAATTGCCTTTTGTTCCTAATCCCACCGACGTCTACCTACTTATCCTCCGATGAAATTAAAAATCAATTAATAAACTTTCGTTATTCCTTAAAACAGAATCTATACGGGGGAGCGACAATTCCCCCTTATCCTCCTTCTTGTTAACTTAAAAACAAATTGCCTTTCGTTCCTAATCCCACCGATGTCTACCTACTTATTCTCCGATGACATTAAATACCGACGAAGAAAACGTATATACACAGAATAAATACCTACGGTATTTATTCTGTGGTATATAGTTCCTAAAACAAAACCGATACGGGGGAGCGACAACTCCTCCCCTACTGAATAACTTAAGAAATTGTCCTCAGTTCCTCAGCCTCTGACGTCTACTTGACCTCGTAGGTCGTTAAAGACCGACAAAGGTAAATTTTCCTTGCTCCTTGAAACAAACCTAACACAGGGTAGCGATAATCGATCCCCTACTTTGCGTAACTTAATATAGTGTATGCGACTGCTTAAAACAAGACTGATGGGGGTGACGACAAGTTCTACTCAACTTTGCTTAGCACGGCATAATAAATTGGTTAGCCTAACAAATTTTTCGTTGTATTTGTATTTGCCCACTGGTGGCAAATAAATGTTACTTTATAGAAATTGAGCCACTCTTCAAAGCAAAAGTGATACAACAATTCCTCCCCAGCTTTGGTCAGCATGACATACTGCCTTTTATTCCACATTCTTGGGTTGTATCTACCGCTAATGGGAATGACATTCATGCAAGTAAAGCCGGAATTATTCGGAGCATCATTCCGGTAAAAGATTTGGAAACGGAATTCAGTTCCGGTTTAAATTTGCAAAGAAAAATATGATTTATTATTCGTAAACAATTTACAACAAAAAATTGAAACCAAAATGAACACAAAATGATGTCTCACTGAAATCTGTGTTCCTTATATACCCGTTAGACAATGGATAGCGGGCGGCGGGAGGTAGAAGCACGGTCAAGACTTGTCTCTTACACTTCACACCAACGTGTACGTCGTAGCTTGTTGTGTTTAATTTTTTTAAGAGCTCGCCCAAATGCGTTCTCATTAGACATTTTTCTACTTTCACCCCTAGCATCGACCCTCTTTAACAGAAAATTGGTATGGGGTAGCGTCAATTCCTTCCTACCTTGTTCAGCAAAGCATGTTCGATTGACCATTACATAATAGATACAAGGTCGCGATAAATCCCTTACATACTAGATTGGTTAACTTAACACATTACCCCCTGCACCACACTCCTTCCTTGATGGTGTTAAATGTCGATTAAAAATTGTTTCGATATTTTGTAAAATAAAATTAGTTGGGGTTTTCGAGAATTCTCCTCTTACATTGCTCAGGATACCATACTAGTATGTCTCTCCTAACAAATTCCTTCCTGTTTCCTATCCTTTGACATCAATTTGTCCTTTAAATGCATTAACCGTTAATGTAGAATTTTCCATTAAAGTAAATTTGTTGGCCCTGAATGTCAGCGAAGAAAAATTGCAACACTTTTTATATCACAAAATAAGCGTGAGTTTTTACCTATATTTTTCGGTATAGCAGTTTGGGTTTCCTCATTAAATATGCATTTCTCAAAATGTAGACCATGAAAAGATTTCGCACTTCTTAAACCGAAATTTGTACGGGATCGTGACAATTCCTCCCCTACATTGACAGACAACACTAACTCGACTAACGTCGCTTTCGTATATTTTGTTCTTGGTCCACATATAACGTTCAAGGAAGTACATTCTTCCGAATTGTTTTATCGCGGAAAATTTTGATTTTATGATTTGCCTTTTGTAAGAAGGCAATTTGTATAATAAAATGATTTATGAAGGCCTTCGCTGCATTATCCGTTAGCGTATTGCTTGCGCAACTTCCATAATTTAGTGTTCTGCTCGTCAGTGAGTGGTAAAAGATGAGCTCGGTGGAAATTGATGTCTTGAGAATACCGAGTCGTGCCCACTCAATCTCTTAGATACAAGATGCGCAACCTACTTGTTCTTTACACAAAACCTCGCCATTGTCAACTACAGTGCTCTTATTGCAAGTGTGGGTTTCAAAAAGCGTTAGTTTCAAATACACGGAATTCGTAGTGGCCAGGAACGTCCAAAACTGTGCACAACACTGTTCTTGGACCAGGGTTGGATTCTTATAATATTTATTTGAATAATCATTATAGTTGACGTTAATCAACCATTTTACAAATACAAATTAGCAACAATAAACTTGTATGAGATGGTCGTACTGATGATTAAAGATTAAGGAACGATTTACCGAACCTCTGTATTATATAACGGTGAGGCTCTACACCCCATGAAGGGGTTTGGCCTATAAGGCGGAAGGTCAGACAATTAGACAACCGCATTATTGACCTTTGGTCATTCAAACGCAGGTACTTAAATATTTAAAGCGACTGGGTAGGCCGCCCGTCAGGCATCGAGTCGGGGGGTTTGAACTCCCGACCGTCCGCGCCGAAGCCCAGTACTCTAACCACTGGACCAAACTAGCGCTGAACGTCTGTATTATACAAGTTAAGATTGCTGGGCTCCATTCTGTTAGTAAGATTGATTTTATTTACGCTTATTAGTTTTCGATAACATAACACATCTACCAGGTGAAACTAAATCCTAACGCAACCGTTTGTAGTCGAACCTTATATCGGTAAGGCACAAACGCTGCTCATTTACATTTTAAACAAAGCTCGCGAATGCCATACATTTTATTCTTTTATTGTGTGCATACACCGCATTTGCATGTGACATCGACGAGTACGAGGAAGGTCCAGAAAAACACTAGGAAAGTAGGAAAATTTCGAATAAACGACCCAGATTATTTGATTTTAGAAATGTACCTACGGCAAAACAGTATATATAATGAAATTCCAGTAAATTGATGTATGAAACTGTAATGTAATGGTAGTTTGAATATGCAATAATAAAACGGATATAAGAAAAAAAGCTTGAAATATTATACATCAATATTTTAATAATTCAACGAATAGATACGAGGAACTACCAAAATATTTTGTGCTAAATGTAATAAATGTAAATCGAGTATGCTATAATGCAATAATTATGAGATAATGTTAAAGGCAATATTCGAACAACGAAACAAATACATGCGGAGAGGTTTCGACAAATTTAGGAACTAAACTTTGATGTGCTAATTATAAATACAGGATGTCCCAACTAAAACAGTCCGCCCTACATATCTTTGTAAATAATCAAATTTGAAAAAATCGGCGGGACGTTCGAAGAAGGACATTTTCTACCATATAAGTCATCTATCCTATCAATTTCCCAATCCGGCTTGCAACCGTGTGATCTTAATGCTAAAAACCTTCTTTGGAATTTCTGCCGCTTAGATTCGACGTTAAACTGTAGGTCCCCCGTGTTTCTACCTTAGCGCTATGACAAACACGTAGCAGAGAAGAAGCCGGTACCCAGCAGTGGGACGAAATGGTTGTCAATGATGAAGTCATCTATCCTTCTGTTCATGTTAGAAAAGATTCTGATAATGTGAATCCGAGGATGACTAAAATACTGAAAGCAAATGAGTACCTTTTTGAACATCCATTATTTTTTATGTTGCCCCAAACAGCCACAGCAACACATACCCCCATTAGGAAAAATGATGATACGTGGGCAAGGGACAACAACGAAAAGGCTTATGCCTTTCCCGACCATCTGGCCAAGGCGTTCAAACCTTTTCCATCACAGCTCACAACTGAGGAGGAGACACAGGTTCACCATATACTAGCAGCGCCGTTCCAATTAGACCTACCTATAAAAACTTCAAGGTGAAGGAAGTCAGGCGAATAATCATGAAGCATACACACTCCAAAAAGGCTCCCGGGTACGACTTAATTACCGGTAAGATATTATAAGAATTACCCACACGTGGATTCTATTTTATCACCATGATCTGCAATTCAGTCCTCAGATTAGGCTATGTTCTATCACAGTGGAAGGTGGCACAAATTATATTGATACAGAAACCTGGAAAGCCAGCAGAAGAAGTAAGCTCATATCGCCCAATCAGCCTTTTGCCAGTAGTATCGAATTTCTTCGAAAAACTTCTTCTGCGAAGATTACTACCAATGCTCGAAGCAAAAGAATTGATTCCGAAACATCAGTTTGGCTTCAGAAAAAAACACTCGACTATTGAACAAGTCCATCGAGTAGCTAAGAAAATCAGGCAGGATCTGGAAACAGGCAGATACTGCTCAGCGGCGGTCCTGGATGTTTCCCAGGCCTTCGATAAGGCAGTCAGCCAATTTTAGGATAACACATTTCCTGGGCAATGGATCGGTGGAACAGGTCCTGTGGAGTGGCCAGCCAAGTCACCTGAACTCACTCCACTAGATTTCTTTCTATGGGGTCACGTAGAAATTAAGATCTATGCTATTGAGCTAAATTCTCTGAAAGAATTAAGAGCCAGATTAACCAGGAGTGTCGTTCATTAACGACCGAATTTTTAAATAATGTACGAAATTGCTTTGACAATCGATTTTTCTATTGTATGGAAGTCGGCGGTGGCCGCTTTGAACACTTAACAAAGTGATCACTTTAAAAAAAATTATTTTAACTTTCCATACGCATCCTAAACTTTAAAATGGCGTTTCACAAATGGGAATCTACAAAAATGCAAAAAATTTCAGTCTGTATGAAGAGCAGATAGAGCTTTGAACGAAGTATCACTCGACATCCCTAGTCCTTTTGGTGATTAGCGAATTGGGGAAATGGTTAGTTCATTATTATTTAACAATTACCAAGTTTTAATACCTTCCCTATGAAACGCCACCTACCTCTGCTGACATTATTAACTACATTGTTTACAGAAAAGTAGTTCAATAATAAAAAAAGGAATTTAAGTAGGTTTTAATAAAACTACGAAGGAACACCACTGGCTGCACAGCCATTGTTGGTGTCCCTAAGTAGCTTCATCCACTCTCTTATCTAAATATCAAACATTTTCACAAAAGAACAATTTACGACAATGTTTATTAATTACTACTTCCTTAAATTGCCTACAATTAATTTAAGGATGTTCCAGTAGTTTAATTGGGAATTCTAACAGTTTCGTTTACTTATTCGGGGCAATGATGATAAATCTGTTTTTCAAAATTTTAAATGTAATCCAAGTGACTCGAGCGCAATCTTCAGAAATGGTATTTCTCAAGGATTTAATTGGTACAACCTGTACAAAAACGGCCCACCTAGTCGCCGGCTTTGCTTCGATGCCTATTTTCGTCATTTTCGAAAACATACACAGGCGCGTCATGGAAAACGCGCACCTTGGAACGACAACACAATTACAGTTCATTAAGTCCTACGGCACGGACGCGTTTTTAACAATGACAGAAAGTGCGAAAGGTTAAGGCGAATTTATGCGAACTCCTAAATACAGAGTGGCGCTGACAGGCCACTTAATAAATAAAAAGCGTCGCCCCGCCGTGGAGCGGTAACTCATTCGCGTTGCGAAAGAATAAATTATAACTCTTATCTAATAAAATATTGTGCTGCAATATTAGAAAAAAACTCGCACGACAAATCCATCGAGTAAATATTCATAGACAGCGGCGCGCTGAGGGGTTGGTAGCGGAATGCGACGGAAATCTATTTATACAACGTTAATGGTTGCAGCAATTATTTATGTGTATTAGAGTAACAACGTACGACGTAAATTATTGTATCACGGAGTATGACAGCCGGTATGAAATCTTAATTAAAATATAAATTACACCGTCGTGGCGTAAAACAGTAGCGAATAACATGCAATGGAACTATTTTATACGCTGTCATGTTTTTTTTATACCGGGAATACAAGTACCTGGTCATATTTTTGGTGTTTTATCAGTCCTAAAATCGTTAGACAAGTTAAAATGACTTTTTTTCTAATTTACATTCGTCTGATTTTCTGTATAGATTAAAACAATGTGATATTTGTGTAAATTTAAATTTTGTACTGCTGTTATATTCCTGAACAACAATACGTTAGCATGGCTTATGAATTGAGCCGATAGGAACAAATTCGCGGTGTTGTTGTTGTTTGTTATATGTATTCGAAACTACCTCGAATTTTCTCAAGACTTGCGGCGGAAAGACCCGAAAAATGAACCACTGAATAGGGATGTTATTTGAGAATGTACAATATGATATATCTCTGGAAGTAAAATACGTATTGAACTTTTATAGAAAACGTTTCTAGAACATGGGGGGGGGGGATCATCGTGACTCGTAAAGTAACCTTCCCCAATAAACCCCTTTAGCTGTAGGTACCCCAAGAAAAAAATTTCAGATGATAACACACACTTTTACAAAATGATTGTTATGTTCGTTTGATTTTGCCGCTTCATAGGAATTAAAATTCTATTTTAATTGCCGTTCTTATGTTGATTACAATTTTCACTATTTTCAAAAATTAAATTTATGGGAGGCCACTTTCGAAACTTAATCCAACGTTCGACGTGTTTGTTTAGTCTGTTAACGCCGGCCAAAAGGAATTCGTAGGGCCACTTTTGTCAGCAGCGTATGGCCTTAGAAGTGGTGTTTCACGGAAATCGCACGTGTAAGAATTGTCCTAGAATTAATGCACCATATTTCGCAATGTGGTGTAATATTTTTGGGCCGATGCATGTTCGCGTTTCCTCTTCAGTCGAATTTCCACCTTTGCTCGGCCCGGTCACCCGATACCATCGCGAGGACGGTTAATAAATTACGGGAAGTGAGTGGACGCTAGGCTTTGGGAGTCACGTGTTCTCTTTTGGATACCAGGTTGTGTCGCAGCTCTTCTGCTAATTGAGTCATCGTTTCGTTTTGTTGCGTTAGGCAAAAGAATCTTCGACTTGTGTCGGATTAAATATATTAGCAGTGTCAGATTTTTGCAAAAACAATTCAGTGAAATTGTTCGCTCGACTTGTGTCGCATAAAAGCTACCAAACCCGTGGAAGTTCTGTTCTTCGAGCTGTTTTAAGTGATCCTCCCGTCCAGCGGCGGAGATATTGACGTCTTACATTCCCGCCTCTTCTCTCTCGACTTCAAAAAAGCCCTGTCAGAAGCGATCCAATTTTCAGGGGCGTGCCTGCTTCCCAGGATCTCAGAATCATCCCAGTTGTGCCTATTTCTGCTTCCTACCGAACAACATTAAGGTAGCAGAAATTCTAATTGTGTGGTGAAAACTTTTTCCGAGCTTAATCTTCAAGTTTCAAGTGTTGAACCTTTTTTTTTTAAATGCGACGTAAAGCGACCTTCAGTCGCCTGTTGTTTTTTCTTCTGTTGGTTAAGTAAAGTGTATTCATAAATTATATTAAATTATAAACTCCGACGTCACTGGCTGCGTAGATGTGTTCTAAGAAATTAAATATCGGAAGCCACTGACGGTGAACCTCTTTCAGTTCGAACGTTCCAACAAAATCTTGTATTAATTAACCATAAATATTACCATTCTCAATGTAATCGTTATATTTTTTTTGTATCAGGAGGAGGCATAATCAAGGTGAGTCCGATTCCCGTAAGCTGCTAGCTTCTCGGCCTTCCATGAGAACTGGTAATCTACCGTGATTTGGAAGGTGGCGCTACCCTGTACACAACTAGGAAGATTTCCCTCCCGTAAGCGGTCCCCGTGAACCAGCCCTACTCCTCTGAGCTAAGCTGAAGGCACTTCCATCTTTCCTGTTGCGGGTCGACGAGAAAGCTCGTTTGGCCCGTAACATGATATTCAATAGTAGCAAACATTTTTTTCCCGATAGTTTTCAGAAAAATTAAAAAATAAAACTCAAAACGTGCAGAACCAATTATTTTAATTTATATTAAAAATATCAGATTAAATGTTCATTCTGATTTCGATTATTCTCTAGGCATGAGTAAAGTCAACTTTCAAATTCTCAACAGTTTGGACGGTTTATCGTTGAATAGCTCGGCACTCCAGGACTATTCGTAAGGCTGAGTTTTGTAGACAGCATTCCATAAAAAGAAGTTAAATAGAGTCGAATCTGGAGAGCTTGTGGGCCATTCTATTTTTTCGAAACGAATCGGGCAAAGAGATTATTTGCTACTGTTGAATAGCATTTTGTAAGGGCTTTTCAATCTCCTGAGGTATCCTAATGTGAGTTGCCTTTTGCAATTTTTTTGTTGAGTTAGCTACAGTCTAAAGGGTTGAATGGGGAAGGTTATCTTATGAGTCATGATGATTGCCCCTCCATGCTGTAGAGACAATTTCTAGAAATGTTCAGTATCTCTTTTACTTTGTTATGTGATTTTTAAATTTGTCGCTACACTTTATTAATTCCGTAATCTGTTTGCCGCTTCTTAGAAATTAGTATCGCTATTTTAATTGAATTCTTATTTTGAAGTCCTTTTATTTTCTTTATCGCCTATCGCAAAATTTTGTTACGGGCCAAAAAAGTTTTTCTTGGACCCGCAAACAAAAAAAGATGGAAAAGGCCAGCGGCTTGCTCAGAGGAGTAGGGGGAGTTCGCTAAAAATTTCTTATAGAGAAAATGCTTCAAGTTGTGTACAGGGCGAGTCAAAATAAGTGGGCGCCACCTTCCAAAATCCAGCTGGTTTTGTAGGTCCTCGCGGAAGGTCGAGAAACCAGCAGCTCACGTGAATGGAACCTACCTTTAATTGTGCCTTCGCCTGTATAATTAACGCTTGCAAAATCCTTACACAGCAAGTACAAAAGACACAATAAGACACAGTAAACTTTAAAACACATATAATGATATGAATATTGGTTAAAATATGACAAGTTTAACACCAAAAATCCGAATTACAGAATCTTAATTCTTGAGCACTCAGAGAATAAAACTTGCCGTCGTTGACACACAATATTTATGTTAAAATGACTGTGTGGTCAAAGGCGTAAAGTTTACAGGAAATAATAGCATAAAATTAGCGTCTGTATATAATTAATGCAAAACGAACAGTGGCTTCAGGTCACTGTTAATATTTTTATCAATGTAACAAAAAAGTCAA
>JABXWE010001894.1:0-76540 GCA_014611495.1 Limonius californicus
GGAATATTCCGGCATTTCCAATTAATTACTTCTGTTGTAGCTAAGTAATTACCAGCCTATATTCAGGCATTAACTTTTTCAAAATTATCGATAATTTTTTAGATTTTTAAAATAATTTCAGAAATATTCTTACATTTCTCAAGAATATTACGGCATTTCCAAATTGATTACTTCCGTTGCTGCTAAGCAATTACAACCTATATTCCGGCGTTAAATATTTTCACAATTCACGACAATTTCTTTTCATTTCTCAAATAACTTCAAAAATGTTCCCACATTTCTTAGGAATATTCCGGCATTTCCAATTAATTACTTCTGTTGTAGCTAAGTAATTACTAGCCTATATTCAGGCATTAACTTTTTCAAAATTATCGACAATTTTTTAGATTTCTAAAATAATTTCAGAAATATTCTTACATTTCTCAAGAATATTACGGTATTTCCAAATTGATTACTTCCGTTGCTGCTAAGCAATTACAACCTATATTCCGGCGTTAAATATTTTCACAATTCACGACAATTTCTTTTCATTTCTCAAATAATTTCAAAAATGTTCCCACATTTCTTAGGAATATTCCGGCATTTCCAATTAATTACTTCTGTTGTTGCTACGTAATTACCAGCCTATATTCACGCATTAACTTTTTCAAAATTATCGACAATTTCTTTAGATTTCTAAAATAATTTCAGAAATACTACTTACATTTCTCAAGAATATTGGGGTATTTCCAAATTGATTACTTCCGTTGCTGCTAAGCAATTACAACCCATATTTCGGCGTTAACTTTTTAAAAATTCGCGACAATTTCCTATCATTTCTCAAATAATTTCAAGTAATTCCTATAATTCTTAAGAATATTCTGGAATTTCAAATTAATTACTTTCGTTGCATCTAAGTAATTACCAAGCTAAATTTTCATGTTACCTTTTCCAAATTATCGATAATTTCGTTTCCTAAGTAATTCCAAAAAACTTCCTATTATTCGTAACAACACTCCGACATTCCAGATTAATCACTTTCGTTGCTTCTAAGCGAATTTCTTTACATTAATGAACTGTTTAGTAATTGCAATTATCAGTATGTTGGAGTACGCCCTTTCAATTTAAAATTATTTAATAATAAATTGAACAAAGAATAATTTGGAAGATACGAAAAGTTTGTTGCAACTTAAACGTTTTAAGTACAGCTATGAGTGTAGGAGATTCCTTTTTGAAATTATTATATCCGCAGTATTCCAACCAACAACCAGAAAGTTACCTCAGAGCCTCCTAGTGGGTTACCTGGTATATAAACAAGCAATATTTTTAAATGAATTCCAAAAATCGCAAAGACGGTGAATTCAGCAATAATCCTAAAATGGAAGTCACGGTCAACAACATCAATAAAACATAAAATAAATATATCATCGTATCACTCCAACTATTCTGAGATGCCCTTCAAAGGCTCTTAAACAGCAAATCAAAGGTTGCTTTGAAAGTGAAATCAGTCCATATATGTATAAGACATGTGCTTAGAATACACTCGACTTCCAGTTATTTGGTCCTTGGAAAACAACGTGGGATTTATATTCAAAAATTCACAAAAGAAAGAAATAGAATTTTCTCTTTATAGCCTACGAATGGGCGTTTTTCCGTTTATGTATGGAACTGAACTGGAAATGATTGAAAATTGAAGCGGAATATTATAGAAATAAATTTGAATCCTAACCACGATGAAACTGTTAATTAACATAATATGTAGATATTGAATATTAAAGTTTCTAGTTGAATTTTCTTCAAATTTTCTATTGAACGTATTGGGAAAATATAATTGTAATAGAAACGGATATGGATGTGACTTTGTAGTTTTAACATTACCAATTCAAAACATTTTGACGAAACATTTGTTAAATTTAGCTAGTCGTAGCAAGTCCTTGGAAAATCAACACAAAATATTTATAAATTTTCATGCTCATTAACTTCTGGAAAATATCATTTGTCAACCAAATTGTTTTCGTTGGTAATCTTGATGGTACTTGCTCTGAATTTATATTTAGACTGTTGTTAAGCGCAAACGGCTTTAGAAAATCCAACACAACACGTCGTATGATTTTTTTAAATAATGACATTTCCAATAAATCTATTTTTCATGGTTTTTTTTCCATGTGTGTTGGGAGTGGTAAGTGTATCAGTTATATATAAATCAATGCAGTAAAGAATGTTCATTTTAGCAACACAGATATAAATTGATTGTGGACAATTTCACCGTCGCATATTCCGATGAGAAATATATTGACGTATCTGCAGGAATTTGTAAATTCAACAACACAAACGCCGTCAACATAACTTTCAGAAATAAAGTTGATTTTCCAGATAATGTTAAGGTAATTTATTTTATTTTCTATATCTTCAGTATGAACAAGTAAAATGAATATTTTTGAGAATCAACGTGATAAACAAGTTATGAAAGTATTTGAAAAACCAGCCTCGCCATTACTACAAAACACTCTGTATGGGGTAGTCTATTCTGAAGCATTTAAAACAAATTGTAGAACTTGTTTCTGACCTTTAATATAATATAACATTACATTAACCTATACGAAAGTACTTAAGAAAAAAATTTTGTTTTATGTTGCCATCCTGTATTTAAAAGCTT
The DNA here is from genome assembly GCA_014611495.1 of Limonius californicus. Lineage (NCBI taxonomy): Eukaryota > Metazoa > Arthropoda > Insecta > Coleoptera > Elateridae > Limonius > Limonius californicus. The sequence continues at coordinate 2,636 of JABXWE010001894.1, forward strand.
CTATATAAACTGGTTATAGGACATAAGATTATGTTTTGCCTTATGTTGTGATGTAAAAAATTGATTTTTCAGTGCGTTGTAAAAGCGTTTATACTGCACAAGTCCGACCTTGGTTTGCCACTTGTACAATTTGAAAAAAATTTAAAGGATATTATAGAAATGGAGATGTTCGATATGCAATCAGTGTGGATATATCATGCAAGACCTCCAGTGGTATGGCCTATAAAGACAAATGTGAGTTTACATTAATTTTTACAAGGGACTTTTATAATAAATCAATTCAAAAAGGTATATTTATTACTATATTATTTACAAATTGAATTTGATCTTTAGGTGACTTATCGTATTGAGAGATGGATCCCAGACAGCTCACAATTTCCTACAAATATACCCATAGGAAAATGGAAAATTGAAATTAGCCAACGGTTTGCGAACAAGACCAAAATCGTAATCTATAATATGTTTGCAAAAACTGACTATCATAAATAAATACCTAATAGTACTTGATTTTTGCGTAGTTATTACAATTATGTTTTGTGGTGGAAGGTATTAAATATTGTATTAATCTGAGAATAAATACTGTAATGATATAATATTTTCTGTATTATGTGTATGAGGAAAATCAAATTGTTTATAAATCAGCACAAACGTTCTTAGAGTTTTTTATTTTATTATTACAACTTGTTATGTGTAATTTCGCAGTAGCATCCTATCACTTTCGTACGTGTATTTGGTTGCCTACAATTCCTTTTTTAAGATTGCGGAATCTTCATGCTTCGTGGATCATTTAAATCATCCTTACCTATAGAACATTTTAGTTACACATTCTATGATTTATTTCGAGTTTTAGTGAATTCTCATTGGGTCTAGTGTAGACTCATTAAACACTTTACCAGAAAATTGTTACGTTACCCGCCGCATGCCATGTGGAGTCTCGTGGGAGCGTTTTCCGAAAAACCAGCCTGTCTCGTTTACCTGTAGCTTTCGGTTTCCGCGTGTTTACCTATTATTCACTGCACTCTGATATTTAACTAAGGTTTTACTCTGTTTCATGCGGCCCCAACTTGTAAACAAAATTTTTACGCCCAAATTTCTGCACGCTGTCAGTTGTGGATGTGTCTACTTTCACGGTTGTAGGGCAATTTAGACAATTTCCAACTTAATTTGTTGATGAGTAAAATTCCTTGTATTATAACACAATTATGCGGATTGATTAATAGCGATTAGGGATTCGGTTCGGCGTCGCCGTTTACATTTTATGCGTTGGTTAAGCTGACTTAACGCCAGGCGTTGCGTCATTTCGCCAGTTTCCGAAAACTCGTAACTTAATCTAGTTTTGTGGATTTTAGATCGGTTCATTTTCAGATAGGGGTTACGTCCCCCCTCCCCCCATTTGCTTTCCTTGTCATACTTCATTCGCCTGCGAACTTTCCCTCAATGCGAGTTTTCTCTAATTATTTTGACCTGTTGTCTAAATCATATAAAATAATATTGTAATTTACTTCACCATTTTGTATTTTCTGTATTTACCCAGGGAATATGTTGACTAATTTTGAGTCAGTTATAAATTAGGATCTTACCTCAATTTTGGGTTACTCACTTATCAACTTAACTATCAATTTAACCTGTGTTTAATGCAGATTAACTGATATTTATAGAATTTTAGGCATTCATTAAGTTGGGTCAGAAATTGAGTTTACATTTGGTTATTTATTGTTGCTTGCTATTTGTCATACAGGACCATATTTACTTTATGAATAACTTTTGATGACTTGGGTTTCACCTTAGAATTGTAGGGGCACCCATATACAAAGTGTGCGACTAATTTGTAACTTAACTGTTCATATTTAGGACGGTTTATATACAGGGTGTACAAAGTTGATTTAACCTTACTATTACATTTATTGTTCATTTATTTTTGATTACACAGGTGTCCATGAAAATTTCTATTTTGTTACAGTTATAAATATAGAAGGTTTATTTACAGCACTCGCTCCACTCCGGTGTTTAGGAATATGAGCGCGGACTAGATCAACTGATGTAATTCTTTTACCGTTTATGGTCGTAAGTCGGATTTTGTGTGTACACCAGATCAGTGTCACAGTAAGGAGTACCGTGAGGTTACCTTTTTCGTATTTACGGATCAATTGCCCCGTTACCTGTTTTTTACAAACGTTCTAAGAAGCTTCCGTTCCCAGTACTCCGTTTGCGCTATTTGTTATCGCTAAGACTTGTTGATTTGTTTACTTTCCTTCTTCGTGTGTAATTTATTAATAGCTTAGGTTAAAGTAAGTCGAACTCCGTTGAGCTTGGCAGTTACACCAGTATTTGCAAAAGTTGCACTCATTTATTTTGACATTCCTCGTATGTAGCTTCACTAAAGGCTTCATTCCTATAATTGTGTTCCGAAAACTCCGCCTACACCCCGAGCTAGCTGACGAATTCGCTTCGACGGCAAGTTTTGTTGCCTGCTTACGCAATCACACGTTTGGCATGTATCAAAGTTCCTGGCGTCCTAATTTATTTTGGCTCGTAACTATGTAAATTCTATTTATTTGAAATAATCAGATATGTTTAAATATTAACTAATTTTATAGGAATTATATTGGAGAGAAACAACACGAAATTGGTAATAAGCCTACTGTAATTAACTGTCACAGAAATACAGAAAATTAATATTGAATTAGCGACACCGATCTGTTTCCATAATGAAATCTTATTAATGGAATTAGTTGCTTAGACTTATATATGTTGGGCTGCAGTGGCAGTTTGACAGGGGAAACAAATATGTGGCCTACATTATACTCACTTAAATTTGGGAGCGTCAGCAAATATGCTCTACACTTCTAAAACAGGGAAATATTTATATTCGGATACATACTGGGTGATTCACAAAAGAGTACACGTTTACTAGTCAAAAAATAGGCAACCTGTTACAGGCCAAACGAGTTTTTTCATCGGACCGTAGCAGGAAAATGGAAGTGGTTTCGACTTAGCTCAGCGAAGTAGGGTGTGGTTCAATCAAGAAACGCCTAAGGGAGGGAATCTAACGTAGTTGCATACAGGGTAAGTCGAAATTAATGGGCGCCATCCTCCAGATTACAGCTGATTGCAAGTTCTCGTAGGAAGGCCGAGAAACCAGCAGTTTACGGGAATCGAACTCACCGTTATTGTGCTACCTCCTGTATAATGCTTACAAAATTTATGAACACTAAAATACACCAGAATAAATGATCATACTCATTTTAACTGCATCCAAATCTATTAAGCAAAATATAGCACACAAATAATACAATTTGGAACAAGCCAGAAAAAGAAACTATGGGCTAATTAAAGGAGTATTGGGATGTCCAAAACAAAGAGCTCACCGCCACTGGCTTACAATATTAACTTCACTAAACACGCAGGTCTTCCAGCAAGCGACGTTCGAGTTTAGAAAATTAATTGCGCTTTAACCTTAACAAGTAATGATACGATGGGCAACTGAAGGTTGCCTCACTTTTAATATAACAAGGGAATTAAACTGTTCTGTTATTTACCAACGAAGCACTGGTAAACGGGGGAAAACAAGAACTGTATAGTACATTGGTAAGTTTACCTAAGCTTTCTTCAGGTAGGAAGTAGAGAGAGAGGCACAATTTGGAGTGCTCCTAGGTATTTGAGAAGCAGACAAAAATTGCAGGCACGCCCCTGAAGAGTGAATCACGATTGCGCTACCGCAATCGCAACGACTTTCTTCTGGAAACGGGAAATTTTGAGTGTTCTTGCAGTCAGGCACGAAATCTTTGTTGTACGAGGTTTGAACGTTGCAACGGCTTAATGGGGAGAGTCACGGGGTTGGTGGTTATACTCCGACACAGGCGAGAGAACAATTTCACTAAATTGTCTTTAATAATGCGTAACACTCTGCTAATTTTTAATCCGACTAAATGTCGAGAAGAATATTCTGCCGTCATGCCAGGAAAGCGATACGGTAACTTAGTTTAGCAGAGGCGCTGCCAAAAAAACTCCGGCCCAAAAGCGACGTGCGTTCCCTTTTAGAAATTTAAGCTGACTCTCGCAGTACTTGTCGTCGGCGTTGAGGTCTTAGCAAGCAACCGGGTGGAAAGGAGATCTTAAGTCGACTGTAAAAAAAACGCTAACGGCAAATATGCAGCAGCAGTATTTCACCATATTACGAAATATGTTGCAAGAATTCTAGAACAAAACCTTCCCCGTGGAACTTCCGGGGGCCGTAGGAATTTCAGGGTCATTCTGCAGGCAAAGAACTCTAAGAACTGCTTTCGATCGGCGCTAAAGGCTAAACATACTTGTCAGCGTTCTCTTAAGTTCCGAAAAGGTGCGTCCCATAAATTAACCTTTGAAAATAATAGACTACGAGCGACAATTAAAATCGGACTTTAATTCATTTGAAGCGAACGTTACAAACCCAAAACACATGTTACAAGATATTGCGGTATTTAAATGTATAGCGACGGAATTACAAATTCGAGATGCTGGTACTCTATTATATATTACCCCGTATAAAAACTTATAACTACACGTGAAATCATTTGTCATGTGTTTAAAACTAGGGATTTTATAGGTATAATTCAAAATAGCTTAACTGAAATGTTTGATGAAGATTGTGTTTGTTCAGAACATTTAGTCCACTAAAATACCAGAACATATTTATAAATGTTTAGGCTCATCAACTTTTGGGAAATTTTAATGGTTTCCGTTTCTCATTCTGCTGATGCTGATGAAACTTTTGTTTAGATCGTTGCTGAACTCAAACGCGAATCGTGCGTTTTTCCTAAAAAATGGCATTTCCTTCAATAGTATTATTTATAATGTTTTGGCCATCTGTGCTAAGTTCGGTAAGTGTATCAGTTTGCAATAAATTAACCTAGAAATCATTCCTCATTGTTTTAGCAACACAAATATAAAGTGATAGTGGACAGTTTCACCGTCGCTTATTCGGATGATAAGTATATTGACGTGTCTGCAGGGATATGTGAATTTAACAACACAAACGCAGTTAACATCACTTTCACTATGAAAATTAATTTGCCGAACAATGCTAAGGTAATTTGTGCCTGTTTTCTGCATGCACAGTAGTAAATAGAACTTTTCAGAGGAAAAAATTTGAAAAAATAAGATTTACATAGTAAACATATTGTTTACCAAATTCAAAACAATTGTTTGAAAACCCAGTATCACCATTTATTGCAAACACTCTGTGTAGTGTAGTATAATCTAGAACATTTAATACAAGTTTTAAAATATAATTTTGATTTAAAATCTAACGAAAAATTGCATCTACCTATACGAAACTAGTTAAACAAAAATTATTATTGATTATTAAATTAATTGCGTTTTCCGATATCCAGTACCATGGTTTATTGCAGGCACTCTGTATTATGTGATACAATTCAGATACATGATAGGATCTAATTTATCCATACAAACGCTATTAATCTAACTTACACTGAAAAATAATTTTCTACTAATTCTGACATAAATACTTTTTGTTTTCTATGTTGTCTGCATAAAAAATTACGAAACAGTACTTTTTTGAGGGTTGCAAAGAATTAGAAACAATTGTATGTAGCATTTGTAGTCGGGGTATATTTTATGCACACAAACGCTGTTAATTTAACCTTTACTGATAATTCAAATAATGCCAAGGTGAAACGTTTTTGTTATCTGCCTCTTCACTATAAAATTATATTTTGTATGGATTGAATTTTTAAGAGTGGCTACAATTTTCAAAAACTAGTACCATAACTTATTAAAAGCACTCGGTATTATATTTTCTAAATTAGATATAAGGTAAAGCCTATTTTAAATAAGATATAATGTAAAGCCTATTATATCCATACAAACGCTGTTACCCTAACATTTATTATGAAAATTTATATTACAAATATTGTTAAGGTAAATATTTTTTGTTTTCTTTGTTGTCAGTATAGCAAATTCTGAAAAAAAAAGGATTTTAGTGATTAGAAAAAAAGACTTTAGGGACTGTAAAAAATTAGTCACGATTTTATATAACATTTGTGGGCAGCCGAATATGTTCTGAACACACTGATTATTAAATTAAAAGTGGATATATTTTTCAAAAACTAGTACCATAACTTATTGTATTATGTATGTACTTTGTATTATGTTATATAAATTAGATATAAGGTAAAGGCCTATTTTATCCACACAAAACGCTGTTACCCTAACATTTATTATGAAAATTTATATTACAAATATTGCTAAGGTAAATATTTTTTGTTTTCTTTCTTGTCAGTATAGCAAGTTCTGGAAAAAAAACGTTTTTAGTGATTGGAAAAAAACGTTTTTCTGGATTGTAAAAAATTAGTCACGATTTTATGTAACATTTGTGGGCAGCCGAATTTGTTCTAAGCCCATTGATTATTAAATTAAGAGTGGCAACATTTTTCAAAAACTAGTACCATAACTTATTGAAAGCACTCGGTATTATATTTTCTAAATTAGATATAAAATAAAGCCTATTTAAAATAAGATATAAGGTAAAGCCTATTTTATCTATACAAACGCTGTTACCCTAACCTTTATTATGAAAATTATTTACAAATATTGCTAAGGTAAATATTTTTTGTTTTCTTTGTCATCAGTGTAGCAAGTTCTGAAAAAAAAACGTTTTTAGTGATTGGAAAAAAGCGTTTTTATGGATTGCAAAAAATTAGTCACGATTTTATGTAACATTTGTGGGCAGCCGAATTTGTTCTAAACACATTGACTATTAAATTAAGAGTGGCAACATTTTTCAAAAACTAGTACCATAACTTATTGAGAGCACTCGGTATTATATTTTCTAAATTAGATATAAGGTGAAGCCTATTTTATCCGTATAGACGCTATTACCATAATATTTATTATTAAAATTTATATTCCAAACATTGTTAAGGTAAATATTTTGTTTTATTTGCTGTCAGTATAGCAAGTTCCGGAAAAAAACGTTTTTAGTGATTGGAAAAAAACGTTTTAATGGATTGTAGAATTTTAGTCACGATTTGTGGGCAGCCGAATTTGTTCTAAACACATTGATTATTAAATTAAAGGTAGCTACATTTTTCAAAAACTAATACCATAACTTATAGAAAGCACTCTGTATTAAGTTGTATAAATTAGATATAAGGCAATACATATTTTATCCATACGAACGCTGTTAGCCTAATATTTATTAGGAAAATTTATACTTCAAATATTGCTAAGGTAGGGGCCTCCGTGGTTTAGCGCGGCAACGCGTTGTTACTCGAGGCCACACCGAATTGTAGTCGATCCGCTGTGGTTCCGAATCTCAGCTGGGGCGATTGCATTTCGGTTAGTCAAGTTTAGGGTGCATGCTGCATAAATGGTTAGTGTGTAAGGGAAGCCCGCACCCCCCTGAAGTAATGCGAAAGTGGTTCCGGGGGGCGAACGGTAGTATGAATGAATGAGAAAAGAAAAAAAATATTGCTAAGGTAAAAATTTTTTGTTTCTTCCTGCCAGTATAGCAAGTTCTGGAAAAAAAGCTCATTCCTTACAAACGCTGTTACCCTAACATTTATTAGGAAAGTTTATGTTCCAAACATTGTTAAGGTAAATATGTTTTGTTTTCTTTGTTGTCAGTATAGCAAGTTCTGGAAAAAACGTTTTAAGGGACTGGAAAAAAAACGGTTTTATGGATTGTAAAAAATTAGTCACGATTTTATATAACATTTGTGGACAGCCAAATTTGTTCTAAACACATTGATTATTAAATTAAGGATGGCTACATTTTTCAAAAACTAGTACCTACTATAACTTATTGAAAACACTCTGTATTATGTTGTATAAATTAGATATAAGGTAAAGGCCTATTTTATCCACAGAAACACTGCTACCCTAACATTTATTATTAAAATTTATATTGCAAACATTGTTAAGGTAAATATTTTTTGTTTTCTTTGTTGTCAGTATAACAAGTTCTGAAAAAAAAAACGTTTTGAGTGATTGGAAAAAAAACGTTTTCAGGGATTGTAAAAAAAGTTACGATTTTATGTAACATTTGTGGGCAGCCCAATAAGCTTTTTTAGGAATTGTAAAAAATTAGACACCTGTTTATGTAACATTTGTAGGTAGCCAAATTTGATATAAAAACGTGATTACTTAATTAAGAATTGTGCATTTTCTGGAAATTAGTACCATTATTTATTGCCAGCACCCTGCATTATGTTATATATTTGAGGTATATTATAGGTCCTATTTAATCCACACTAACACGATTAATTAACCTTTTACTATGGACATTCTTTATACGAATGCTGTTAAGGTCATTAGCTTCTAGTTCATGCATTGTTGCTATACAAACTCGTGCTAAGAATATGTCTTGAAAGAGTTGCAAATAATTTGTAACGATATAGTATAATATTTGTTGTTAGGAAGATTGAATGTAAAATTATTTATGGTCTGCAAACATCTTCCGAAAAATTATTACTGTCAATACACTGTATTGATTTCGAACTTATAAGACTAATTATATTTAGTTGTACAAAACAAATTAAAATAAGAATTAGATTTTGTATTGCCACCCTGTATTTCAAATTTTCCATCATATGTATTTTCCTCTAATAATAACCTATGGACTTCTAAATATCCAAGCTCTTAATAGACAAATTGTATAAAATATACAATTGTTTGTCCCATGTGGGTTTCTCATTTAACAAAATGTTATTTTCAGTGCCTTATAAAAGCGTTTTTATTACACACTTCCGATATTGGTCTGCCCATTTTTGAATTGGAGAGAAATTATAAAGAAATCATAGAAATGAAGATCTTCGATATGCCATCTTTGTGGGTACGTCATGCGAAACCTCCTGTAAAGTGGCCTATAAAGAAAAATGTGAGTATACAGAGGCTGCAACTTTCAAAGGTATCAAAAACGCTTTATTTTTACTAAATGAAATTTGGTGTGCAGGTAACTTACCGCGTCGAAAAATGGATTCCAGATAGTACCCAAATGATACCAAACCTACCAGAAGGAACAATGAAAGTTGAAATTACAGAGAAATTTGCAAACAAAACCGCAATTGTGGTGTACAATAGTATTGTTAGAGTTGTATACTAGAACTGTACCAATCAGTACTTTTTACATAGTCGTAAGAAATATTTTGGTGGAGGGTTGAAATGTCTGACTTTTTGTGTGTTTAATTTCTGAGCAAAATAAAGTTGTTAAAGCAGCACAAATGAGTTTGCAATTTTTACTTCATACATACATAAAAAAAAACCTTGAAAAAATAATCAAATACGAAGGTACTTACAAAACGCTTAAAATAGACGAAAATGAAGGTTTCTCAAATGACTAAACTGTAAAAATGAAACATTTGCTTCCTAAAAAGTATGCAGAAGAGTAGAAATATTATAATAATTTAACGGTTTAAATAATTTACGTCAACAGTGTCAAAAATATAACACTATAAGAAATATCACATAGATTTTCCCCTCTTTCCATGCTGTTCTATTTTACCATAAAACTACCTTTTCATCATTTCGAATATCCAAATGGATTTTTAAACAGCCATTCTCACTCAGAAGGCAATGGCAAACCGGTATTCTACATAGTAAATCTACTCTGAATTAAAAGTGTTTACATTTCCTGTGGTTCGAAGTCCACGTTAAGCTGTAGGTCCTCCGTGTCTGTGGTACTTTAAAACGAGCAACACAGGCATGGGAAAGAATATCGCTAAACGTCTGGTAAGAGATAAAGCACTCGAAGAAGAAGAAACTATTTCCAATGTTGTGTTTTATGGTCTTTCATTACCACGAAGGTCCTTTTCGAGTACGTCACAAATTATGTAACCGATTTAAAGTAAAAATATAGGAGTAGCTGAGGTTCCTTGTACAGAAAATTTAGTCGCTTGAAATTAGGACATCAAGTAATATCAACTGATTTTATCTTATATTTATGGTTTACTCCAGACCAATTTAGGGTGTAATGAAAGATCTTACCAGCAAATGGTCAGTGGAAAATAAAGTAAATAAACAAACTGTAAAATTACAATATAGTATTTGGATGCGCATGCAAAACAACGGTGACTATCCTACCATACCGTGGTGGTGACCATTGCCTATCCTACCAGACTGCCTAGATTACTGTGAATACACATACAGACTACGCAGACTAGCCGTCACTACCCTCACTGAATGTGTGTGTCACCGATGACTATTCTAATGAACTGCGTATGTCGGTAGTGAGTGTCATAACGGACTGTATAAGTTACTCGCGGATATCATAAAGGCAGGTGTCTTGTGATTCTCCTAAAGGACTGTGCAGGTCACCAGTGACTATCCTAACATCAAGGAATATCAACTGATTATTTCAGTTATTTAAGATTTACTTCAGGGCATCTTGGCTTTTAACAGATAGTGTGGACAAATGATAATTAGCAATATAATAAAGTGAATAAGTAAAATATGAAATTAAGTTACAGTATTTGTATGTGTGCATGCAGATCACTGGTGATTATCTTAGCGAACTGTCTAGGTCTCTCATCACTATCCTAATGGACTCCACAAGTCGTCGACTATAAAACCGCTGACTAAAATATGGGACTACGAAAGGCGCCGGTGACTATCTTAATGAACTACGTAGGTCACAGTGACTCTTATTGAACTGATTAGGTCACCAGTGACTCTTATTGAACTGATTAGGTCACCAGTAACTATCCTAACGAACGGTGTAGGACATATTTGACTACGTAAGTCACTAAGTAAGTCATTCTCTTCCGAAACTATTACATCAAGGAATATTAACTGAATGTTTTAGTTATTTATGATTTCCAATTACCAACATAGGAAAGTGAATAAATAAGCTGTGAAATTAAATTATAGTATTAGCATGTTCCCTTGTACTGCGTAGGCCACGATGACTATTCTATTGGACTGCTCAAATCGCCGGTGACTATCCCAACAGTCTACGTAAATTACCGATGAGTATATTAAATTATTAACGGATTGCATAATTCACCAGTGACTGAAGTTCGTTCTACTTACAAATTAGTCTTCCGAAATTATCACATAAAAGAATAGTATCTGAATGTATCAGTTATTTATGGTTTGCATCAAACCATAAGAGACACACAAGAGACACGTATCAATCACACCATAATAAAAACTTTACAAGAAATATACAAGGAAACTAAAATAAGAGTTAAAATAGGCCAACAAATATCTCAAAGCTTTATAGTAACAAAAGGGCTCAAACAGGAATGTTGCGTTTCCCCAACAATTTTTAAAATATATGTAGAACATGCACTACGAGAATGGAAGAGGAATTGTAGAGGTATGGGACTAGAAATTAATGACAGTAATATATATACCCTACAATTTGCAGATGATCAGGTCCTCATTGCCCAAGATAAAGAGGACCTGGAATATATGAGAAGAAAGATTGAAGAGGAATACGAAAAATGGGGATTATCTATGAACCTATACAAAACAAAGTACCTATGTGTGGGAGGAAAGACGACGAACCTAGAATTAGAAAATGATGAAACCATTATGGGATATGATAGATATAAGTATTTGGGAGTAGAAATAAATAGCGACGGCAGAGATTCGATAGAAATAAAGGAACGAATAAGACAGGGATGAAGAGCTATAAAAAGATTGAACGGGATATGGTGGCATAAAGAAATTACGAAGAAACGCAAAATAAACATCTACAATGTAATAGTAAAAAGCATAATACTATATGGACCGGAAGCCTGGAAGATTACAGAAGCTGATAAGAGACAGATTACAGCGGTAGAGATGGACGCCCTAAGAAGATCATGTCGGGTCTCAAGAAGAGACAGAATAACAAATGAAAGAATCAGAGAAATGATGCACGTGCAAGAGACAATTAATACTAGACGATATACAAAAAAAACAACTTACCTGGTACGGACATGTAAGGAGAATGGCAGCGGGAAGACTACCAAGGGTGGCCATGGAATGGATACCATCGGAAAGAAAGAGAAAAGGAAGACCCAGAAAAACTTGGGGGGAAGGATTCGAAAATCAATGAGTTACAGAAATCTGAACGACGAACAATGTCTTGACAGAACACAATGAAGTAGAAGTCTGGGAATTGGACAGCGGCGACAGACGCTATAAACCGAACATATATATACATATCAAAACATAAGACTTTAATAGAACTTACCAATAAATGTTAATTAGCAACACAGGAAAGTGAATAAATAAACTATAAATTAAATTATAGAATTTGAATGTTCGTTTGTGGATCACCGCTGACTATACTACTCGTAAAAGATTGCATACCTCACCTGTAACTATTCTAGCGGATTGGGTGGGTCACCGGTGATTGAAATAATATACTGCTTAGTTCACCGGTCGTCATACTAACCGACTATGCAGGTCACTAGTGAGTATCTTAATAGACTGCGTAGGTCACCAGTGACTATTCTAACAGATTGAGCAGATTAGCAGTGGCCCACGCCATACATTTATTTGCGATTTCTTAACGGATAAACCATGACATTTTATTTATAGGAAGATCATTTATAGGCATTAGGGTATTTCACATATGATAACTCGTAGGAAGAGTGTTTTTCCTGTGAAGCATTGGCTAATTTAATTTCACAAGTTGAAGTATCGGTCATAACATTGCTTAGATATTACCAGCCGAGTATCGTATAACCTCAAAATTTATGTATTTTATAAATTTCACGTCGCTGGTGACCATATACGACGTGTATGTGTCACCAGCGACCTACAAAACTATCGCATTTAAGAATAATACTGCAACCTGGAAATGTAACACAAGTACTATTAAAATCCATAGATGGTCTGCGTGAACCAAAATTTTAATTTCAACAGGCAATACACGTGTTAAGTACTTCTTATGCTTAAATTATATTATGTATAAACTGTAGTAAATAAAGCTGTCACTATTCTTTTAGTTGCCTACCTTGAATATATATCTTCATCGCAAATTATCAAATTATTTGTTTTCTTTTTGGGTTTTATTTACCCTTTGTTCATTAAAATATATTTTTCATTAAAACCCAACACTATCAGTATGCTGCAAACATTGCTGTAATATTGAAAGTACAATGCAAGCTCATATTCCAATATCAAAATTTAAAATCTTTTTTCACATTCATTCATACTACCCCCCCCCCCGGACCGCTTTTACATTACTTCAGGGAGTTGTGGGCGTCCCTTACATACAAACAATTCATGCAACATGCACCCTAAACTTAACTAAGTGAAATACGTCGCCGATCGGCCGCATTTCACTGTGACCTCGAGTGACAGCGCGAATTCGTACTGCTCCAGCGAGGTCCCTGAAATTTAAAATCTACCGCTACAATCTATCTGCAATAATTACTTAATTATTTATGCAGAACTTTCCCAAACCATTGCAGTACGGCTAGTTTAGTTCTGTTTCTAAAAAATGCCACCAGTTCGGATTTCCATTTACCCGTAGGTAAATGCGGTAATTTGGATGGGTCTGGAATCCATCCTTCAATGCAATACGTTACCTGAAAGGATAGGCTTTAGTAACAATTTAAGTTGATTTTTCTTTAAGCCATGTTTCCCAATTTAATTCATAGTGGAACATTTAACCCCAAGTTACTTGGAAAATTTGGAAAAGTTAAGCTATATAGCCTTGGGGATTAAATTTAATAAATAGTCAAGAATTTCAACTTTGTATCTGATACTTCATCGAACTAATAACAATTAACTGTAAATTAAAGATAATTAGATAGTAATATTATGCTATAATACTTAGAAGTTCTTCTGAATAATTCAGGGAGAGATATTAAGTGAATTGTTCAGTAGAATTTATGAAACTGTCTAAATTTGAAATTTATATACAGGGTGTTTTTACAACATGGCGCCAATTTTATATAGTGTGTCGAAAGAAACAGAGAAGAAACTTAGAAGAGTTCATATCAATATATGTCAGAAATGCTATGATAGTTGGAGATATATGAGTCAGTAACTTATTTAAGGTTTGAAACAGTAGATTTCCTGGGCATGACCTCCCAGGCCATCCGACATAACCCCACTCGATTGTTATTTACAGAGCCTTCTGAAAAATATTGTTTATGAACAAGTTTCTGAAACAGTTTAAATTTATATATTGGATGCTTTTAAACATGGCGCCATATTTCTACAGCATGTTGAAAGATCAAATCAGAACAGTTCTTGTAATCACAATGTCGAAAATGCTATCATTAGGAGTTGTATGAGTCGAGTCGAGTTGAAATAGCAGATCTTCTCGGCATTGGGTCAAACGCAATGGACCAATTGCATTGCCTCCCAGGTCACCCGATTTAACCCCGCTCAATTTTTATGTATTGAACCACGTGAAAAAGATTGTTTATCAACAAACAAGTCTGAGGTTTAGCAGTGTGTTCGAGACGCATTTACACGTATCCGAAGCACTCCAGAAGTAAAGTCATGCCTTCGGACTTAGACCGCGTCGTAGTAGACGTATTCGATGCTGACGTTTCGCTAACCGTTGCAGATCCATTATAAAAGCGTAGTGGACCGGCGGATCTGGTATTTGCAAGTTTTTCTTAGCCGTGGGTGGCGGTGGAGTTTCGGTTCATATGCTGGGATTCTATTGTTTGGGGCCGGTGTGTTGGTCACGTCCATGCTTGAAATTGTAAGCAGCTTTAGTGCTTTTCCAAGGGTTACTTCGTGGCCAAGGCCCTCTTCTCGGTTGAAGATCTGTTGATGTTTTTAGATTTCTGTAGCTTCCCTTATGAGGCGTTGGTCCCAGTGTTGTACCGGTGCGATAACTCCTGTTTCTTCAAAGTTTAACTTGTGGCCTGTGGTTGCAACATGTGCGATCAGAGCTTATTGTGTAGTTCATCAATCCTACGAGGACGTGGTCTAAGCCCAAAGAGATGACTTTATTAAACACAAACCGCGGAAGACTGTATAGTTTCAAATGTTGAAAGTGAATGTCAATACGTTTAGTTTTGCACCAGTGAATAATAAATATAAAAGTTTTTAAATTCAATAATATATATTTGTAAAACAGAACTGAAAAACCTGGAAAATTCGCTTTTATTTTTTCCCAATTTCATGTTTTTAGTATTTTCTGGTAGATTGCCCATTTTTACTCCATTTCAACTGGAAAAATTCTGTATTAAAGCTATAACTAACGTGTTTCTGTACGGGCCAAACTACCGGAGGTCTAGCAGAATGTATCCAAAAAGTCTGCAAGTCGAACAGTTCCATTTCCATTACGTCCTTCAGATTTTTTTCGAATTCAACCATTGGTATCAGTAGATATTTGCCCTTAACTAGCTTATATCCTTTTGCTGAGAACTAGATAATAGGTTAGTGTGACTCAGAAAAGGTTTCTTTTGAAATTAGTTTACTTTCGTATTTTCTGGAAGCTCAACGTTAAACTTAAATTTCATACTTATGGTATTAACGTCTGTTGCCATACCCGTGATACTGCGGGTACGCTCGATAGAGTGGACTGTAATTTAAATAGGCCTTTTTTATCCCGATGAATTAAAAACACTAAACTCTCCTTTATAGTAAACTTTAATACACAAAACACAGTAAAATTACATGAAAGGACGCCCGCTTGCCGAGACTGATTTTCTTCTTCTGCTAAAGACTCCGCTCACTCCCTCTAGCGTGGCATCACCAATCGCCACAAGGGACTGGCGCGAAAATACAAATTCCTACCTAATAATACAGAATAAGTGCTTTTGCAAGCAACGTCGTTGACTCTGTAAACGCCCGTCTTTAGGTCCATATACTGGGGATCCACATAAACAACGGTTAAGTTGTTTGTAGTCAATCTCAACTAAAAATTAAGCATGGCATTATATTTTGGTAGTTAATTTATAGAGTTTACATACTGGTTTCAAAGTTTGAGGAAACAGTAGTACAACAATGATTTTCCACATCAACTGCATGTTTAATATTGTTGTGCTTACTTAAAGCTGCTTTTTTTAAACTAAATTTTAATTGAAAATTGCAAAATGTGCCTGTAATTGGTAAATTACGAAAAGCGGAAATATTCTGATTGATCAGATTATTTCTATGTCATTATTTGTTATAATACACAACATGATTAACTTCAAATTGTATTTCCTCCAATATTCATGTTGGATAATAGAAGTATGTTGTTGCTGTTTCTACTACATAAATTGGAAAAGGAAGGCATGCTTTTCGGTAATGCAATCTACAGTGCGATTGAAATGATTCAGTCTCATTATTTTCAACAACACCTTCCGTCGGCGAATCGGTTGCTTATCAATATTTAGATCCGCTGAGTCATTTATGCTTCCGTGTCATGTGTTCCTTGTTTTCGTTTTCCTAATTCTAACGTAATAATACCTACTTTTGCAACTAAAACCTTGAAATTGGCCGTTTTATTAGGTAATAAAATCAAATTAAAGAGCTTTGTTTTAGATATGGCTACCAAGTGTGTAACTGTAGGTTAACGCAGTGCAACTTTCGACTGGGTGGACGTGACCGTGTTTGCTAGTACTCTTATCGTTCTTGCTTCAATCAATTCCAGGAACAATTTCCAAACGAAGCAGTCAGCAGCGCACAAAGCGGCGTCTGTAAAGGAAAGTTTAAGGGCATAGCATATGTGCTGAAGGAAGACACTGTACAGGATATTCAATGATGGATGGATGCAAGTCCCAACAAATTAAGAAGGTAACGAGTATATTGTTCGCTTTGTAACTGAGTTACTGAACATTTACATTTTGCTTTGTTTATACGGTTCTTGTCAGAAAAGCTTGCAAGAAAGTGCTGCATATACACCCATACCAAGGGTGGTTCAAAACTTGTTGCCAGCAGATTTTAAAAGTGCTGTAGATAGTTTAATGAAAATCTCAATGACATTTTAGATGTGACATTTTCCAGCTATCTTAGTGATTGCGTGAACTACAAAAACTATCACTACAATTGGGATGTGGATTGAGGTGTCGAAGAGAAGAATAGTATGAATAGGTAGTTTTTTCCTAATAAGAGCACCAACGGCAACGGTTACGAGCAACTATTGTTAAGATCGTTTGTCGTTCAACTCCACGATGGTTAAACTTTAGCTTCGATTCGTCTAGCAAGATGGCAGCAGCGGCTCATACAGCAAGTACAATATTGAATTTTCTACGGAAATTTTATGATAATATAATAATAAGCAGAAATCGGCCGCAGCGATTGCCGGACTTAATGTTTCTGGACTTCAATATGTTTGGACATCTTAAAAATGTTGCATACGAAAACCGTTTATGCACAATTGAGGAATCATTTTTGAAAATATGAAACGCAGGATTAAGGTTTCTTTAGACAATTATGGGTAGCATTCCGAACAATTATTGTAAGCAACAATTTTACACAATGTTTGCCTTTAATCAGGGATGAAGGTAAGGCTTGACGCTCCGGAACGCCGTTCCAGTAAAAAATTTGGAAACGGAAGTCAGTTCCGGTTTAAAATCACCAGGCAACAAAGAAGAATAATAGTTTTTTTTTTAAATATAGTCTACAACAGAAAAAGAAAACAAAATGAATACCAAATCGTTTGTCAGTAGAGTTTGTGCTCGTTATATATCCGACGATGGATAGCGGGCGGCGAGAAGTAGAAGCATGGTCAGCTTTCGCCCGACGCTCATAACACCAACGTGTACGTCACAAGCTTGTGTTTCATTTTCTTTAAAGGCAAATGCAATTTAGCAAAATAATATTTTTGGTAATTATCAACCAATTTGAAAAATAATTGTTTTTTCACAAATAAATGATTTTATTACATACATTATTTAATGTATATACAAGAAAAATATCCTGCTATAACGATTAACCATTGACTACATAAAAATCAGATTTCTTCCGCTTATATCCTTATTTTGAAGATTGCTTAAAAAGCAGCAAAGAATATGAGAAACTTACAATGTCCCTGGGTTTTAAACTATTATGTATATGGTTACATATGGTTATATTGCGTTTTATAATCCTACTGCGTAATAAAGATACTACTTTTCTGTTTGCTACTGTGATTTCTGATAGATGACTGAACCTGTGGGCTACTCCCTACGCTTTGTATTGTAATGTGTGTTGCCCGAGGCAACCGATGCAATTGCACGTAATAAGCAGACGTCCAATTGACCCCGCTGAGTTAAGCAAAGAAATGAGCGTCACAGCATTTTTACCTGACTTTTCTTTTTTTTTTAGTTGACTATTATAACATGGTTTCATATTGGTCTCCCTCTTACGCTTTGTTCTAATTGCCCTCTAAATTGTTTTAGGTACTTATTGTTTTACCATAGCAAACCTGAATAGGGCGCGTAAAATAATATTTGTACACATTTTCGGTACTTTTGTAAAAAGTTACGTACAATAGCTTTACAGTCAAACTGTCAAACAACAATTTACAGTGTGTTTTCAAAATTTAGATTTAAAATGGTGAAAATTAAACTCAAATATGCCAAGAAATCGTAGAATTTCTCAAAAATGAGCTTCGGGAGTAAGCAATAATAATTATGTAGGCTTTTTAAGCCTCAACTTAAAGTTGAAATCAACAGAATTGGCAGTTTTTGGGGAATGAAAGTGGAAATTTACGATAAATCATAGAGGTCTTAACTTTGAACCAAGAATGTTCTTCAAAAATCATACGATTTATATTGAGAGGTTCTATAACATAGCGGAGTGAAGATTAGCTTGTACAATTGCACTGACATTTCCATTTCTTGTTAAAGCTTTTTTGCGACTATCAATAAACTTTTAGGACTTAAATTTTTTAAATCATGCCAGCCCTTTTGAGAATATCGTAGGTCACACTTTTTTGTTTCTAACGATTTACCGTGGATATAACTATTACAGTTTCAAATTCTAATCTTTTCTGGCAAATACTCTTTAATTAAATTAGTGCCGTGTAGCACTAACCCAGAAGAACCGACAGATTTAAGTTGTTCTCCAAGGCACCGAGGGCAGCAGCGTGTTATCGTAAGTGTTCGATAACCC
The DNA here is from genome assembly GCA_014611495.1 of Limonius californicus. NCBI lineage: Eukaryota > Metazoa > Arthropoda > Insecta > Coleoptera > Elateridae > Limonius > Limonius californicus. The sequence continues at coordinate 21,623 of JABXWE010001894.1, forward strand.
TATACCCAATACCTTCTTACAAAAAGTCTTAGGGTTGCATGCGGATCCAGCTTCGATAAAGTCGTTATTTAACTGCAACTTTTTTCCGGATAAAAATTCCTGTAGTGGTCTAAACAAATAAAAATCGTACGGAGCAAGATCCGGTCTGTATGGTGCATGCGAAAGAAGGTCCCATTGAAGTTTGTTAACGGTGTTAATTGTCTTGTAGCGGTATAAGGATGAGGATTGTGATGGAGAAAGCAAACCGAACTTTGTCTTTTCTTCCGTTTCTTCCTGAACGCCTGTTAACCTTATTTCGGAACAGTATCGAATAATAGTCTGCATTAATTGTACGAATTGTTCTGTAAGCAAACCAACAATGAGCACCCATTGGGAATCCTAAAAAAAAAATACATTTACTTCACTGGTTGGTAACAAAGTTCTTGCTTACTTTGGATTTGGAGATGTGGTTTGACAACACTGCATGCTTATATAATTTAAGTGTACCCAGAGTTCATCAGTTGTCATAATTGAATTTAAAAATGTAACCCCCTTCTGTCCCGTATTGCCGCAGTAAAGAAGAAGCGATTAGCAAACGGTTCAAATTGTGTTTTTTGTTCCATAAGCGCAGAATTCACCTGGCAGCTCACTTTATAATACTTTACCTTGCTGTTTTTATAATATTTTCAACACTTCCAACACTAATTTGTGAATTTTGAATAATTTGACGTAAGGATACCTGCCCCTTTTGTTAATTAGGGTATTACCTTTTCTTCCATTTTCCCGATTAAGCGAAGTTGCAGCTCGTCGTACATGACGATCATTTTCTATACGAGTCTTTAAAAGATTTCGGCTTTTCGGACTAAAACCATATATTCCTTGTGAAAAGTTGATGACAAAACACACTTAATGTGAAATTAGTTGTAACGTTCTTACGCCTGGTTTTAAGCAACCCGTTTTGCGTCTGGTGATATTTCCGCTTTTAGTAATATTTCGAAGCTGGTCGACCTGTAGAATTTTGGGCGAGTCCAAGTTTCAAATTTTGAGGGGAGATTTTTGGATACAAGACAGTTGTACGTAGTCAGTGGTACAAGCGAGTACGATTCTTTTTCTGGAGGTATTTATGTGTCGTAAGATTGAAATTAGTCGTTGATGACAGGGAAGTTATTCCATTCTAAAAATCTACGCCACTTAAGAGTTTTGTGTCTTCGATTGGAAGATTAACTCAGGAAGTTTTTCCGATATAATATACCACAGTTGAGGAAGCTATTGTACGCCAGTAAAAAAAAGCATCTGGCACGAAGTGTGGGGTAATTAATCCGTCCATACCGGAATTGGGAGTGATAACGGCCAGAAAAATTTACGTTTCACGAATATCCCGAGCCACTTCGCAGCAAGATATCTGGATTTCCCTGACCGCCTGTGTACGAGGTCGCCTGTACTGCAGACCTGCGTTTCGTAGATTAGAAAACAACTGCAAAGGGAAGTGCATTTTAACTGGAATTCTTAGATTATGTATTGATAAATTGTTTCAATTTCGTAGAAATAATTACTAGTATATGATTAAACTTCATAAGTATGATAAAATTTATGATATTGGGGAATTAAATACTTTATAATTATTTTGTAATAGTACGGCAATTTTACGTGTTTCTTGATATACAGGGTACTCCAACCGTCGTGTATTATTGCGTCTTGTAGTTCAATTTGGGTTTTAATTAATGATATTGTTTATTTTATCGCTCGCCAAATCGTGGAGATCTCTTCGTACGGTATGCGTTTTGCTTATTAAGTTTATTAATTATTTATGTGCTTTCGTTACGCAATAATTACCTAGGGTTTGTGTGAGTTTTGCTTTCAGCAGGGTGATTGTTTACCTTTACGTAAAATTGACTTCACTAAGATATTTATGTTATATTCAAACTGATTCATGGGGGATTACTTGTTGAGTATTAAATTTAACTTATTTGCAATTTGTCTTTTCATTTACGACGATAAACTTGAATATCAGATTAAAGAGAGAACTACTACAAAAGGAAAGGTAGGTGAATGCTGGACCAGTGAATCCGACTTTTCTAATTTTTTGTACCTAGGATTGTGTTGGCAAGTTTACAAGTCGGTGGCGCCTATTATTTATTATATTGGATCAAAGATTTACAAGCTACTTGTAACTCGGCCGCATTCAGGTTATTTTACAAATTGCGAACAGGCTAAGGTTGCCTAGGGGTTGTGACTCAAGCAACAAGCTTACATTTTCCGTTTTTAATTCATTACTTAAGATTACCCTGTTTAGGTGAACTATTCTAATTTATGTTAAACCTAGTAAACTGTGTATTAAAATTAACTTCCTTAATTAGTTTGCATGAGTAATAAGTTATTTTTCAGAAATTATATTAAATCGTTGCCTTATTGTCTGCCTTAATGACATAATTTTTAAACCTCAAAAGTAAACTGGGCAAAGCAGTTGTCGATGAACTTCTGTGCGAAGTAGATATTTAAATATACTTTATTTTACAACGTGGACATCGTGGACTGATAGCGAACATTTAATTTGGCTAAAAATATTTCAAATGTACCGGGAAAACTGCTTGCTTGCATAATTTTAGTTCAACCAATTCTATGATATAAATCTTTTTTTAATACATTTTATTATTTTATGTACAAGAAATGTTTAAAATTGTCTCCATCGTGTTCGATACACAAAACCGCACGTCGCAGAAGAGATCGCTGCGTTCTTAATATGGTTACTGGGTTATTCCTACCGTGTGCACTTCAGTTGCATAAACAATCTGTTTCATGTGACCCCAAAGATAGAAGTCTAATGGAGTCAGGTCCGGCGAACGCGGTGGACATACTACGGGTCCTCCTACTCCAATCCAGCTTCCCGGAAAATGTGCGTTAAGCAAAACTCTAACACGAAGACATTGCTGTGCTGGGGCCCCATCGTGTTGATACTACATTGCACGTCTAATATTTAATGGCAGTAATAAGGTGTTATATGGTTATTTGATTGTACCACTCCATCTGAATTAAAGTCTTACTTTACTTGCTGCTCCTTAGGAAACAAATTTTTATTTTAATTGCCATTTTTATGTTGATTACAATTTTCATTAGTTTCAAAAATTAAATTTATGGAAGGCCACTTTCGAAACTTAATCTAACGTTTGAAATGTTTATTAACGGCGACCAGCATTTCCTAGAATTCCTTTGTCAGCAGCTTTGGCACCGTATAATTGCCTTCGCTTATACTACTCCGTTTTCCCTGTAAATTGTAAACAGACGATAACCCAAACATTGATTTAAATAAATATAAAATTTTTCATTCTAAAATAGAATATTTTATGCTCATGTTCTGAGGGTTGCCTATACGTACTTATAACGTATAATTGCCTTCAGCCTCACAGATATTGCATCTTAAGGCATTTCTCGGAAACCGCACGTGTCGATTTTGGTTCTAGAACAAATTAGGCTTGGGTAAATGTTTTGCGGCGAGGGGAAATTCAGTAGGCGCTAGACCTTGAGAACTGACGGACGTATTTTCTGATTACGGGTTTCTTCGCGGCTCATCTGCTAATTGCGTTTTACCGTACCGTATTTCCGGGTTAGACAAAAGAATCTCGACTGAGCCGGATTATACATTGTGTTAGCTTTGGTGAAGAACAATTCAGTGTAATTGTTCTTTCGATTTATATCGGCTACAAGCGATTTAAAAACCCGTGAAAGTGTGGTTCTTGGAGCTGCTGTTTTTTTAATCGTTTGAAATTCCCGTCTCTCTCTCTCTCAACGTCAACTGACCGTGTTGGAAGCAGAATAACCTCCAGTGGCGTAGCAGCGAATATTTCGTTCAAACTTGCCCGAAGAACGTTGTCTACCCTTTTTCCGGACCAGGAAATACTGTGCCTGCAGATTTTTCCTGCACCTAGAAAACACCACAAAATTGTGCCTGCCTCTCTCGACTCCATTCACCGAAGGTCAAGGTAAGAGAACTGGTTTTTTTTGTGTTGTGAAAAAAAACCTTTTACGCGTTTGACTTTGAAAATTCAAGGGATTGAACCTTTTTTCTATGCGACAAAACAAGGCGACCTTCAGTGGTCGATGGTCATTTTCTTTTCAGGTTAATTGTAAAAAGTAATTATGTATTGTATCATTCTTGTGAACTCAGACACTACTGGTAACGCTGACTTGTTTGAAGAATTTAAATGCCGTAAGCCAGGGGCGGCGAGCCTCTTGAACGTTCAATTTAACCGTTCGTAGTATTGAACTATAATATCACAATTTGCTGTCTTTTTTTTGTATAGTGATTTACTTTCAATCGTTTAATTATGTATTTTGAAATTTATTACATGTTTTATTGTTGTATATTTTGTATTGCGTGTGCATGAACTTTGCAAGCTTTATAAACAGGAGGGAGGCACAATAAAGGTGAGTTCGATTTCCGTAAGCTGCTGGCTCCTCGGCATTCCACAAGAACCTACAATTAGCTGTCATTTCGAAGGTGGCGCCCGTTAATTTTCGACATACCCTGTATACAACTAGGAAGATTTCCTCCGTAAGCGGTTTCCGTGAACCTCCCCTACTCCCCTGAGCGAAGCTGTAGGCCTTTTTCCACCTATGCTGTTGCGGATCGACGAAAAGCTCGTTTGGCCCATAACAAAGGGTAAAGAGTTTTCTTGAAAATATTCGTAATTTGCACAATTAAAACGGCGTGGCAGTTCAAATGGTCCAATCATCTCGTGTGAAAGAAGCTTGATCGGTCCATAAAATATGCGGTAGGTTTTGATTATTTTGTACCCAATTACAAAATCTTAAACGAACTTCAAAATCATTGCCAAGAGCTTGAACTCTTTGATGATGATATGGATATGTAAGCGAGCACTACTTATTATTCTCCAAACCTGGTTTCTACATATTCCAGTACTTAATGCAGTTCTTCGCACATTTAACGACGGATCTTCTTGTAATAAATCAAGAACTTGTTCACCATCGTTTATGGGTCTACGGACAATTCCTTGGCCTACTGCATGTCTTGCATTGAAAGTGCCATGTTCCCTCAGCTGACGCTGTTAGTTAAAGAAAACTTCATGCGTAGGCAGTCTTCTATTGAGATATTTTCTACGATGTGCTTGTTGTGCTGCTGAAGCATTTCCATCACACAGACCGTAAACATAATGAATATCTGCATATTCTTCATTTTAAAATAACATTGGCATTGTGAATTACTTGTGAAATACGATGTGAATACGGATACAAAGAAGAAGTCAATAACTTCAGTATCACACCAATAAACTGACAAGTTACAAAAATAATTTATTAAAAACGATGTTCAAATGTTACCAAACAAAAGACGCGATCATAGCAACTAGATCAGTATTTCAGAAATTCGTTGAACTAAAATTTTAGCCACATAAATTATTACATAAACAACAACTCCTTAACGGTTACGTTTAGGATATATGTTTATAAGGACTTTTCGACTATAAATAAGTTCTGCAATTCATCCTTGAAATATTACTGGTACGTTTTGGGACACACTGTATAATTCCATTTCTTCGAATCTTTTAGGCACATCTATGTGTTATTAGAATTGAGAATGATATTTAGATTTACAATGTGGCAAAGATTCAAGCGGTTCATAATCTGCAATATGAGCGAAGGTTAATGGTTTGCAAGATGGCCATTTTTAAATTAAACCTATTTAGAAATATTAATGGATGTAACTTCATGCTGTTACATTAAAGTAAAAATTTCCCAAACTAGACTATCATCGTGAGAAATCTATTAATTATAAACCTTGAACTGACAAATAACTAACTTCACAAATTATTATTCAAACTTATTATTAATGTGGATCAATTGTTCTCTTTGAAAAAGGTTTCTATTTGCATTAACCTTGTGGAAAATGGGAAATTCATTTCCGTTTTCCTTTGGTGATGGGATATCAATGATTGTATGATTATACCGCATTCGTACCAATTAAAAGCTAGTTTGAAAATAGTAACTGCAGCGAAAACAACAGATTACTTAACGATGTATCATTTCAAGCTATCTTTGTTTTTACTAATTCCAGAAGTTTTTGCATTTGTAAGTAAAATATTACTGCTTAAGCCAATTCTACTCCATAAACTTACGAAAATCTGGTAATTTCTGCATTCTGATTTGATTCAAAATATTTCAATTATTTAAAGTGATGCCCCAAATTTGATTTAAATTTTACTGTAAACGTAAACCTTCGTTTAAAGTATTTAGCATGTTTTTCTGAAAAAAAAAATGTTAACAGCCATAAATACGTAAAGGCTGCTGCACAAATTGAAGTGGATTTCTTTCAAAATACGAATACAACCTTCTAGCAAAATTGTGGTATTCAGTTCTAATAATATTTAATCTAGTAGGCTTTCAGCGATATAAAAACCTTTTAGGATCGTATAAACAGTGATATTAAAGTAGCTCACCGACGTATTAAAAAATACATTAGAACAGAAATCAATGTTTTAGTATCAGTTTCATTGCTTGGCCAAAATTTGATGCAGGAAACCTTCCGCGGTATAAAAAGCGCGAATTAATACAACAAAATGTAATTGTACAACCAGTGACATACAAAATATTGAAATATGCATTCCAAAATGCCTTTTTTGAAAATCTGCGTTAGCGTAAAACATTTTAATTGATCGTAAATGTAAATATTACAGCATTTAATAGAAGTCAAAATTTATATTTTAATAATACGATATAATTTTTAAAATTTCTAAATATTTTTTCTATTTAAGTCATTATCATTATGGCATGGGGCTTTAGCTAAAAGTATTACATTTTTTTGTTTATATTTTATTCTCTCAAGTCGGGTAAAATACGGGCTCCAATTTTGAGGAATCTGGGAGGTCTATAAAATATATTACCAGAACTGTACTATAACCAGGAGAAAACATTTTTCTAATGGAATGGACGTCTTGGCGCGGCCAGTTTGGTGCCGACGTGTTTGGGCGCAGGGTCGATTGCGCGTAATACCGTTTGGGCGCAGGGACGGTTGCGCGTAAAACCGTTTGGGCGCAGGGACGGTTGCGCGTAAAATCATTTGGTCGCAGAGACGATTGAGCGTGGAATAGTTTGCAAACCGGTTTAGGCACAGACCCGGTTGTGTGTAAGGACGTTTGGACGTAAACATATAAGAAAATTTAAAATATTAAAAATATATTAATCTATTTGTATTTGTGTAATTTTAAGTTTTTGGAACTGGCATTTTGAAAAGTTTTTAGTGAATAATCTTTCCTCAAGATTTCGAAAAATCGTTTTTTTTCAGCTGTAATAAATAATCTAAATCAATGGTAATTTTATACGGTCGTGGAGAAAACATTCCTTTCTATGCTTGGTTGGTATCAAATTGCTTGTCGAAAGGACAAGTTTCCACACTTAGTGTAGAAAATACCTTTTCTAGGACTATTACAGAATATAAGCATTCTAACACTATATTTATTTATGGAACAATTACATTCTTACACTTGATATCTAATATTTCATTAGATAACAGCGTCAGTAGCAATGTTTCTTAAAACAATGCAAAGTTTTCATATTTCTACAGTTATAAACTAAACTTTGGTAAGAAATTGAAAACGTACTGACTTTTTATAAATTTGTAAAACTGAAAGTTGTGTTTACAATTGACCTATAAGAAAATTGTAACCACTATCAGTGAAAGGGAAACTACCAAACAAATACAGTAGACATAATATGAAATAACATATTTCTCTTCTCTCTTTTTCGGGTGCTTTGTCTCTTACGAGATCTTATTTCCTATGCCTGTGTTGCGCGTTTTAAAATACCACAGACATAGAGGACCTGCAGCGGAACGTGGGCTCCGAACCACGGGAAATGTAAACACTTCTATAGCAGAGAAGATTTACTAGCCAGAATACCTCATTGGATTTCCAGTGCCTTGTGAAGGAGAACGGCCATTAAAAATAACGTACACTCATGGACTTTTTATTTAATTTTAATAATTAAAAATATATACAACAATACAGCCAAAGACTGGTCGGGCTGACTATTCGTAGGCAAAGGCCCATTAGTCTTATATGAGTTGCCCTTAAGACAACGGAAAAATTGCTCGACAAGCATATCATGGACGATATGTTGGTAACCAGTTTACCACGCTACGACCAGTTTGCAGAATGAGCAGGACTTTCAACATAATCAGCACTCCACCACCTCGTTAAAGGGTGGCCAAGGAGGAAAAAGGAGATTCTTCTAGGGCCGTTCCTGGGTGTATACGGAGCCTCTGATAATACATGATTTAATTCCATCACAACAGCCATGAAATCTAGGTCTGGAGGTGGATAGACTGGATACTCAGAGATAGTAGGGTCTACACGTCGCTGCTGGATGAGACTCTAGCAGTTCGGGTGGCAGGCTGATGCCAGCAATGAATCTGCTATGGAATCTTGTAACGGACGGATTGCTATTAAAGCCCAAAAACGAAGGCTTCTCAACCCTAGGATATGCGGATGACCTAGCCATTCTAGTAGAAGGGAGATTCATTAATACAGCTCGGGAACATATGCAAATGACCCTGAACGTAGTAACCAGGTGGACAGAAGAGGAAGGCTTAATGTTCAGCCTCCTAAAAACCACCATAGTACCATTTGCGAGAAGGGGAATCAAGAGGATCTAGGTCTTCTCCACCTAGGCGGTCAACTAATTTATCTGTCGGGAGAGGTAAAGTACTTGTGGGTAATTCTAGACTCCAAGCTTACCTGAAACCAGCACATAGAGAAAGTAATCAGAAGAGCGGAAATTAGAAGCACCTATATCAAATCATGGGGTCTCGTACCAAGTATGATGGAACGGCTATACACCAGAGTAATCTGAAGAGTAACAACATACGCAGGCTTGGTGTGGTGGCCCAAGGAAAAGCACGAAACAGCCAAACTAAAACTAAGCAAGATTCAAAAACTTGCCTGTCTAGGCATCACGGGGGCAATGAGAACAACATCCACCGCTGTAGTGGAATCCCTCCTAGACCTTCCTCCCTGCACCTGGTGATTAGAGGGGGAAGCTGGATTGGGACTATATAGATTGTAAAGTAGAGTGGGGTGCACCTGGACAGGACTTATCGCCTGGAAGTCTAATCTGGTACGCGGACGGCTCAAAAACCGAGACCGGAGCAGGAGTAATGGAGTATGGTATAAAGTCAAGGGAAAGTCTCAGAGTTCTACTTGGCACGTACGCCTCTGTTTTACAAACGGAAATATCCGCGATACAACAGTGTACGCGGCTAAACAATAGAATGGTTTGCGCAACTAGGCGTATCTATGGTACATCCTATCGGATAGACAGGCTGCCCTAAAAGTACGCTCAAACTTTGGCTTCATCCAGACTGGTCTAGGAATCCTACGAAGGACTCAATAATGACCTGGCAGGGCAGAATATTGTAAAACCCTAGGTTTCAGGCGACTACTACTACCGTCCGGAATTTGCATTGGAAGTATCAAGAAATGCAATCCGTAGCGTTATCAGCAAATGGATTTGCGACCAACACAAAATTTACTGGACCAACCGGCCAGCGTTAATCTATAGCACGGCATTTATTAATGGATATTGCACAAACGGAGCCACAGAACTGCTTATGTTAAACAGGACACAGCTGAGAATCCTTACGGTCCTCCTAACAGGACACGCTGGCTGGTAAAAGACAACGCATATTCGGGCAACCACAGATGGAATCGGAAAACTTTAACATACACTCCGTGAGTGACATGTACCTACGCTATGGTATAAGGAAGCAAAATCACGAATTGGGTGTGAGTAACTACCAGGGTGAACACAATAAGCTTTATAGGTTGAAGTGTCTCCGGAACCAACAGTAGACGGACCCAGAGAAAAGAGGAGAAAAATGTACAACATTTTTGAAAGTTTGGTGAAGATCTTATACACGCGCTTAAACGCCCCTAAGTTCTAAAGTTCCTGCGCTCAGCCGTCTCTGCGCCCAACCCTCCATGCGCCCAAACTGTTCCACACGTAACTGTTCCTACGCCGAAACCGCCGCGCCACATCGGCCACGCCAAACCAGCCACGCCAAAACGTTCTAGACCTATCTTCCTATAATATTTAAAAAACGTTCATTTTTAGTGTACCATTTCGCTGCAAAAATAATATTATTTTCAGCTACAAATTATTTCAGACAACATTACAGTTGTATATCAAGACACTGACTATTTAGATACAAAGACCCAGCTGTATGAAGTCAATCATTCTAATGCTATCAATGTTGTATTCAAGTTGAAAGTAGATTTTCCTGCAAATACAAAGGTTAATACTTTTTACTTCCTAAATTCATTCAATTTTCATTTCGAAATATTTCTCTGTAGGTTAGGGTATTTAAAAATCTGCTGTTAATGTTTAGTGTTCCGAAGACTTCGCCGAAACTATTCACTTATGTATTAGATTATAAATATTTAACAATTTATTTTAATGTTTAACTTTCAATCAAAGGTTATAGATGGATAAATCATGATTATTACCGGCTACCCCTGGTACAGTTTGGTAAACTTCTGAAAGATGTTTTAGAAATGTTTGACTTACAATCAATTTTCATACATCATGCGCGACCTCCTGTAGTTTGGCCTCTACAAAAAGATGTAAGCGGATTTAGTTTGTTATGAATATGATGCTAATTAACGACTGTCTAGGTGACTTACCGTATAGAACGCTGGATACCAGATAGCAGAAAATTCCCATTTAGTCTACCCGCCGGTAAATGGAAGTTCCGTGCTATTATATCATTTGCAAACAGGTTCGTAATTTCGATAGTAGACTGGTATGGCACCGCATTAAATAAATAATATATTTTTTGTGACTAACGTTACAGTGTGCTCAATAAATATTTCACAGGATGAGTGTCAATTGTTAAGTAAAGTAGAGAAGAAATATTGTTTTGCTACTAAAAATAATTCTAAATCCATGTTCCTTCAATTAACCTGAACATTTTCGTTATCCCAAATTCCGCGTTTTAAAAAGCGATTTAAACTCGTCTATTGTATACTGTGACGTTCGCCTGATTTTCTTGCACTTAGATTCCAATAATTGTTAAATCCACTTCTTTATTTTAATTCCGAAGCAAAGCATCTTAGTTCACCTTTCGGTATCCCGAAATATTATTCCTGAAATGTGTTTGGTGTGCATTGGCGACAAATTTCTTGGAATCGTGCTCTTGAGTGGCGTGAATTACGATTAATTTTCAGAACTGTACGGCTGGTTGTTTGAAGCCGCTTAAAAACCACACAAAGTCAGGACCTTGCGTTGATCACACTATATGTAAGTAGTGCAACTAAGAGTACGGCGGTTAATAATAATTAATCCTGTAATTTCATTAAAGTCCCATTGTTTACGTTCTGAACGTTTTAAAAATCAACAAAAAGTCGCATTAAATACAAACGGGAATCAATAATATTGTGAGAAACGGTGCCCTTTTCGCTTCGCTTTGTGCAAATAAAAATTAACCCCCTTTCACCCGTTGGCGTTATCGCTGTTTTAACAAAACTCTGTGCCTGTGATCTTCGTTCGTGGCTGTTTCAAAACATTTAATTCACCGGTTTCCAAAAAAAATCCAATTGCGCAATATTTTATAACCTATTGTAATCCAGTCCGTTGTTTTCTGTACCTCCGTACAACCAGGGGACTTCAGCACGTCAAAATACAAAACGTTCTTGTACTACCGCTGAACCAAGGTAAAAGTTATCCACGTTTACCGTTATTAGTGAAAAGTGTTTGAAGTTATTTGAATTGTGAAAAATAGAAGTAGTTTGATTTTCATATTGTTGAATAATAAATTATTGTATTTGTTTTTGTAAACTCGACTGTTATTGGCTGTACAGCAGTCGTTAAGGATGAAAGGCGTTATCAAGGCTACTGACGCATCATTGTCTTCTGCGAGGGAGTTTTTGGCACTAAGAAACAACCCTACCCTTCCTCACCCACTCTACAGCCATGTCTTGGCATCGTGTGACTTTTTTGTTCCCCAAAATCAAAAGTCACCTGAAGGGACACCATTTTGTACTGTCGAAAATGTCCAGTAAACCACACAGCCTCTAACATAAAGACCTTTCAATACTGCTACGAAGAATCAAGAATGGCAGCGTAAATGGAACCGTTGTGTTCACTCCCAGAGAATTTACTTTGAAGATAATCAACCCTAATTATACAAGGAATATTTCTTTTTAGTATGCATTGCCTATGTACACTTTTAAAAAGAACGCGTCAATTACGCCTATTGTTTAGGCAACCAGCTATACCGACAACTAAAAAACTGAAGCAAACGTCACGATAGTTATGAATTATTTGAGTATGAAGGTTATGTTGATGCAGTGTTTATATTAAATAAGTATTTCACCCTGTATATAGGACGGAAATTATGACTTATTTGTTAAATACAAAAATCGACAGGGTGATGTTTCTGTAAGGTCCGTGAACATCGTACTTCCTTTGTACAACAAAAATACTTCCGCGGCAAGGTGGTGTAATGGTCAGCATAGCTGCCTGCCAAGCAGTTGATCCGGCTTCGATTCCCCGGCCATCGCAAACTTTTTTTAATTATTATTTTTTGTTATAACTATTAATTATGATTTCTTCAACGTAGCATAAAATATTTAATTTCATTTCTTCGGTTAAAACAAACAAATTGTTTGTATGTAAATTTAATTTAAATCAGAGGGATGCGTAATCTATTCCCATAAAATAAGAACTAAAAGTAATCACGTTTTAACTGCTTGGCAGTAAGCTATGCTGACCATTACACCACCTTGCCGCTGATGTATTTTTGTTGTACAAAGGAAGTATGATGTTCACGGACCTTACAGAAACATTACCCTGTCGATTTTTGTATTAAACAAATAAGTCATAATTTCCGTCCTATGTACAGGGCGAAATACTTATTTAATATAAACACTGCATCAAAATTCCCTGTATGTTATATTAATGAAAGGATTTTCTTGAAATCATTCTATTTACTTTTGGCAGACACCTAAAGCCTAAAATACAGAAAACCGGGGAGCGCAGAAAGTGGAAAATCAAAATAAAAATCGACCTATCTTTTTGGTTCAGTAAACAACATTTATTTTAAGGACCTCATTTTTATATAATTCATCGCAGATGTAATTGTTGTTAACACAGTGTTTAGACCAGCAGTCATTTACTTTGCAGCAAGACCTGCTGTGAATTACACAATATGTCCAAGTACATTGTGGTGCTTTTTCCCTCATAAGGGCTTGTAAACTTTCCAGATATATCTCAAGCACAATTAGTACAAATTTCAACACAATATGTTTGCCTTGCATATAAAATTGTCAACATAGTCAAACAATTTAGGCTCTGTGGCTCATCTTTCTGTTGGTCTACATAACAATAACTCTACATATGCTGATAATCTATCGCAATATCGAATGTAAGCAATTAAAAGGCAATCCTTGTTGCTGTCTGTTGTTTCGTCATTGGATGTAAAATAATTGGTCACAAAGCTCAGATAAAAGTTGTTGCTGCATATCTTCATATACAGCGCGATCATTTTATCTTGTAACAAGTAGGTAGGCTACACCTCTCACATGTGCATGAAATGAATAATTAACTGAATAATTAGCTATAAAAAATAGTTTTTTACATTATAACTGCATCGAACAGGAAAATGTCAACTACTGTTTTGCTGAAACTTAACAAATTTCTGTACCAAGTTGTTGATTTGTGTAGATTCTTGGTATTACGAAGGTGAGAGACACCGATATCTCATAACTATAATATAAGCTGAAATGGCAGTTATCGAACAAGTAACTGGTAACTCACAGAAGACTCAAGGTTAATTGACATCACTGGAGGTCCCATGTTCGACATGAGAACGGACCTTATGATGTCCAAATACCTAACAGGTACATTCAGAATCCGATAGAGTGGGTGCACATTGACAGTACTCTCCCCCTAGAAGCCAAATCTAGTAAACGGATGGCTCAAAAACTGAGACAGGTACCAGAGCAGCAGTGTATGGTGTAAAGCCAAGGCAAAGCCTCAGCTTTCCACTTGGCTGATACGCCTCCGTTTTCCAAACGGAAATATAGGCGATACTACAACGTGCCCGAGAAAGCGATAGAAGGGTCTAGAAGACAGACGTAACTATATTAGATAGGACAACCAGGCGGCCCTAAAAACACTCAGGCTTGAAGGCCTCATCCAGACTGGTCTGAGAATGCTACGAAAAACTCAAATGACCTGGCAGGGCAGAACATTGTGGTGCTGCTCTGGTGTCCAGGCTACTGCGGGATCGAAGGTACCGAAAAAGGGGACGAACTCGCAAGGCAGAGACCAACAGGGCCCTACTGCGGTCCTGAACCTGCATTGGGAGTATCAATTTATAAGCGATTGAATTTGCAACTCATATAAAATTGCCTGAAGCAAGACCCCGGGATTATCACATAGCAAGACATATATTAAAGGACGTTGCACAAACAGGATCACAGAACTGCTGATGTTAAGCAGGACACAGCTAAGAATCCTTAAGGGCCGCCTAACAGGACACGCGACTGTCAAGGATCACCTCAGGCTGATTACGAAATTCGACGAAGGCCCCACACGCAGCCTCAACAGTGAGGTACGAGAAACCACAATACATATTCTATCCAGCTGTGATGCGCTAGCTGGTAATAAACAACCCATATTCAGGTAACCATACATGGAACCGGAAGATTGTAATATACATACATCCCGTACGTGATATGTACGCTTTGGTACCTACAAGGAAGCAGGATCACGGTTGGGTGTGAGTAACTACCTGGGTGAACACAATAGGCCTTATAGGTCGAAGCATCTCCGGGACGAAGGGTAGACGTTCCCAGGGGGTATGGAAGAAAGCTGGTAATCTTCACATAAGCCAACGAGCAGTTGCAAGAACTGTAGGCTTTTGCCAAAGTTCAGTATTTAATATTTTGAAACCAAACCGGTTACATCCTTACCACAATTTCTGTCAATTTTTAAGGAACGGAGTTACTACTGATCAGCTGTTTTTAAGAAATATTCTATTTTCTGACGAAGCGCCTTTAGTAGGTGTGTAAATAGACGCAATTGCCATTTCTATTCACAACAAAAACCACATTAGATTCAGCGAGCACACTTTCAAAGAATTTTTGCTGTAAATGTGTGGTGTGGTATTGTTGACAAGATTGTCATTCATGCCCACTTCTTTGAGGGCAGTTTAAATGGGGAAATGTATTTATATTTTTTAGGAAACGATTTTCCTCAACTTTTAGACGACTTTTCTCTTTATGTTAGACAGCGTATGCGGTTTCAAAATGACGGACCATCTGTCCACTTCCACAAAATTGTAAGAAACTAACAATATCAAACTTTCTGTAAAGGTTAATTGCAAGACGTGTAATCCATCCTTGCCTCCACATTGAACTAGATTTCGTTAGATTGTTTTTGTAGGGTAAGGTAAAAAACGACATGTACGGAACTCCCGTAGCAACGGCGATATATGTGAAAGAATTATTGAATCATATAGGTCAATAACCCCACATAGGCTAACTCGTATTAGAAATTTTCTTTTGCGACGGATTGACTTACGTGGTCAGCAAGGTGGACGGTAGTTGAATATTTATTACGTCATTAATTACAGTTTTTCTTTATGCTTCCATTTAATTTATTTTTCTTGTTGTATTACAGTTGTGCCAACATATTTTTATGCTATATTGTTTATCTTTGTGTTAGTTTGATTTCAATTATAAGAAATACATATTGTAAATGTATCTATTGCAAAATTGCATCCTATTTAATAGTAAATAGTTTCATTGTAGTTTTTTTAGTACATCCAACGTAACTACTTTGATTTTTATTTATTTACACTATATAAAATTTGCCAAGATATATGGAATAGAAACAGCTGTAATGAGTGTAGCCTACCTACATGTTAAAAGATTAAGTACTCACCTTGTGTATAACTAATTCACCGAACAGCAGTATCATTTGATAGTGGAATGCACTTTAATTTAGTAAACATTTACAATTATAGTTTCCATAATATCAATTGCAGCTGGCAGAATGTGGTCTTTTCCGGTAGTGTGTGGCAACAAGCACCTAGTTGTAATATACGCAACGTTGTAAGCTAGTAAAGCTTTTTCATTTACAGGAAAAGCTTTCTTAACGCTAGATTTTTGCTCCTTAAAACATTTTAGCTTAGCAGCATAGACCTTTCGAGGTGTGTTGCTCGTTATGAAGTGTAAGTATTTATTTGGTTTCATGCTATAAGCCGCAAAAATTTGGACGGGCGCCACGAAAGGTAATATTAAAAAATGCATTACACACAAGGTTGAGAAACATTGTTCTATAGGTAGTTTCAGAACAAGCGCAACACTCAGGTTTTGTATATTAAGGGGCCTCGGTGGAGTAGTGCGGGAACGCGTTGCCACTCGAGGTCACAGCGAAATGTAGACGACGCGCTGGGGCGTTCTAAAGCCCAGCTCGCGCGATCGTATTTCGTGTAGGTAAGTTAAGGGTGGATTTGCATGAATGTTTAGTGTGTACGGAACGCCTGCACCCTCCTGAAATAATGTGAAAGCGGTTCCGGGGGTGGGGGGGAGGGGTAGTACGAATGAATGAGGAAAAAAAAAGGTTTTGTATATTATGAAATTTAAAGATATTTACAGATACAAGATGTTTTTTTAAATATTTGCAGTAATACCACAACATAATAACTCCGCTTCTCTTTGAAATATGTTTCCGTTCGCATTAACCTTGTGAAAAATAGGAAACCCATTTCCGTTTCCCTTTGATGATGGGATAGCAATAATTATACCGCATACGTACTAATTAAAAACTAGTTTGCAAACAGAAACTGCAGCTACAACAGCAAAATCCTGAACGATGCAACTTTTCAAAATATTTCTGTTTTTAACATTAATTTCAGAAACTATTGGATTGGTAAGTAAATGATTATATAAACTCATTATATTTCCTACATTAAATGCTACCCTGGAAATTTGGTAATTTCCGCGAAGGTGCTGCCATATTTCGATTATTTAGAGCGATCCCTGAAAATTGATTTTACTCTAAACGTAAGCACTCGTTTAAATAATTTTGCATGTTTTTCTAGAAAAAATGTAAACAACCATAAAGCAAATTTCCGAAAGTAGCTACACAAATATACTGCTCACAAATTGGAGTGGATTGCTTTCAGAATATGAATATAATCAGCTAGGAAAGTTTTGATATTCAGTCCTAATAGTATGTAAGCTAACTAAGAAGGTTTATACGATATACGTATTATCGAAGCAAATTGCGATCGTATAAGCACTGATGTTAAAAAAATATATTTAAAAAGAAATCCTTTCTTATTATAACTTTATCTGGTTTTCGTATATTTTTGATTTTTATATTTAATACCTTTGCCTTGGAACCACATTTAAAATTTCAGCATAAAATTTTTTTATTTTATACTCTAGCATAAAAGAGAAGGATGCGTTAACTTTAATATATACAGTATGTTTATTGAAATATACGAGGCTTATTTGGAAATTAATTTTAAGTCCTAGATAGCCTTCAAAACTATTTCTCTATATAGTCACCATTCACTTATCATATTATCGTGCAAGTTTTCGTATATCTTCGTCGCCTATGACGAAAGCCAATTTTGAATCTTTGTTTTGAGGTCGGCGTCGTCGATAAAATGGTTGCGTGTACACGTCTGCATTAAATGTGATACCACGTTCTAGGAAATCAACTAACAATAAGTATTTCCTATTTCAGAAAACACTAACCTTAAGCTTAAACTTTCTGGTTTTGGGGTAACTCGCAACATTGCATTGCTTGTTGCTTGGTTTCAACAATTGCGGACGAAATCTAAATCCCGTCGCCAGCCACAATGTGATTCAGGTACTCATCGCTATCAGTTTCCTAACGATGCAAGAAGGTCAGTGCAGACACCATTTGCTGCTTTTTTTGAACATCGGTCAGTTTCTTTGGCATCCACCGTGTGACGTTCATCTGGTTTTCATTCAAATTCAAAGAATCGTTAAATTCTATTCTTTAATTTAATTTCTAAATAAAACATCTTAGGTCACATTTCTATATTTCGCAATATTATCACTGGAATTACATTGTTTCGTCTGCTTTGCTGATAAATAACCAGGAATTGTGCCCTCGGAGTATGTGTTTACGTTAATTTTGAGAACTGTAAGGTTGGCTGATGGAAGGTTTTCACACGTTGATTTTTTGTGGCCAGTTTGAGGTTCATAATTGTTCTTGTAATTGAAGCTTTACTATTTACGTATCTCTTTTTAAATTCGCCGAAAAGTCTGATTAGATAAATACAGGAAGTAGAACAATCTTAGGCGGCAGTGGTCTAGAGGTTAGCTCGTTAGACTTCTACGCTGAAGGTCCTGGTTCCCAGTACCGGAACATCTGATTTTTAACGGCCGTTCTCCTCGAAAGGCAATGGCAAACCAGCGAGGTATTCTGCCTAGTAAATCTTCTCTGGAGTAGAAGTGTTTACACATCCAGTGGTTCGGAGCCCACGTTATGCTGTAGGTCGTCTATGTCTGTGGTACTTTAAACGCGCAACACAGGCTTAGGACAGGAGATCGCTACGTCTCGTAAGACATAAAGTACTCTTAGAAGAAGAACAATCTAGCGAAAATTCATTGCCGTTTCTCCTTCTGCACTGAGCAGAAAAAATCAACCTCCCATTTTGTTCTTATCACCACATTAATACAAACTCTGTGCCCGTGTTCTTCGTTCCTGCCTGGTTTAAAACGTTTAGTTCGCCGTTTTCCGAAAAAATCCTAATTTCGCAATATGGTGGAATCCATGGCAATCCAGTTTGTTGTTCGCTTCTATGTGCCACCGTCTCTTCCTATCTTCATGCACCCAGGGGTTTTCATCAAATAAAGATACAAAAACGAAAACCTTCTTCTGCTTATCTACCTCACCACTATCGCCGAACCAAGATAAAAATTATCCGTACCAAGGATGGTTCATCAGTTATTGTCCCTAACATAGAAGGCATTGACCAAGAAACGAATAATTTCTTTCCTAGAAACGTCAGTTATTGACATTAATATATGCCCATCTTCTTGTTTATAAAAGGTATACATTTAATATTACCGTAGTGCTGGTGATTTTGTTGATATGGATAAATTCGAAACAAGGTCTGTGATGAAATACCTTTTTAAGAAGGGTTTATCGCCGCAGGAAATTTATAATTACTTATGCGGAGTGTTGGGTGATTCTACCTCGTCGTATCAAGTAATTAAGAATTGGTGCCGGAATTTCAAATTAGAGAGAAAGTCGTATCAGTATGCACCAGCTGCTAGACCATCAAAAACTATTGAGAATCAATAAAATATTGATTTGGTCTATGATATTGTACTGAGTAATTGGGGAATTACAGTCAAATACGTTGCTCAGGCATGTGGCTTCTCCGTTGAAAGCGTTGAGAATATTTCACGAGGAGTTGCGTCTGATAAAAGTCTGCACACAATAGATTCGAAAATGCCGTCACCTGATTAGAAGCGGGCCAGGTTTCTCACTGCTGAGAGCAATTTGAGATTAATGGATACGGAGTTGAATGGATTATTGGAAAGATTTCTTACTGTAGATGAAACCTGGGTTCATGGATTTGATTCAGAGTCAAAACGGCAGAGCAGGGAATGGCGGCATCGTGGTTCCCTGTCTCCACGAAAGTTCTGTGTGATTTTATCGACTATGAAAATAATCGACTTTGAGGGAGTACTTCTTGTGGATTATTTACCACGTAGTCACGCAATAACGGAAGACTACGAGACAGAACTCATATCAAAGGTTCGTAAGACAAGACAATGCTCCCGTTCATAAAATCTGTGTTTCTATGGCTGCTATACACAATACTAAATTAGAAACATTTTAACAACCCCCATATTCGACAGAACTAACCCCCAGTGACTTTCACCTGTTTCCAAAATTAAAAGAACATTTTCGAAGTAGTTAACTGTAATTGATCGAGCCATATAATTCTGACGTAACGCAGTTCTTTGTTTATAAATAATCTATAACAGGACGCTAGTTCTGATTTGAACGTTTCGTTTTTATGCCTGTAATAGTACCAATCGTTTCTTATTTTGTTCAATATATTTCTAAGTATTATTCCAAACTTCCTGCTTGTTATTTTTGTGTATTTTCCTTTATGTATGTATTTTGTAAGTATTCAGGTACCGAGGAAGCCCTTTCATGAGGATCTGCGTTTAGCTGCTACTTAAAAGGATGGCGTGGATGTATTTTGACTTGTCCTGTACAGTAACAACCAAGATTTTCTTCCTGTTTTCCGTGAATCCCCCCTCCCGCATCGAGCCAGCTGATGAACTGGTTCCAACAGTTTTGTTGCGTGCTGGCAAAAATGATCTTTTGGTCCGTAACAACCGCGCAAAAAGTTTGTGGTACTGTTGTCTGTTCGTGCCAATTTCGTACAGTACCGTATGTTATATTTGAGGCAAACGTGCGGCCATTTCCGAAATTATGAAATGCCGATCTTTACGAACTTTTTATCCACACGATCGGCGTAACAACAGGAGGTCTCCCACATCGTTCCTCATTGTGCACGTTTGTTCGGCCATCTCTGAAGTTTTTAGACCGGTGTCTGACTCTTCCACTCACAATAGCTGGACCACAAATCTTACATATTTAACGGTAAATTTCGTTAGCGTTTCTGCTTTTTGCATAGAGAAAATGAATCACAATACGAATTCACGCTTGACGGAATATTCAATCGCAGTGTAAGTTTTAGTGCTATATTATATAACTAATACAACCACGGAACCACAATAGAGTGACGTGTGGCCAAGTCATCAATCACTAAAGCACCCCCCACAATACACCAAACTGACTACGCCCCTCGTTTGGCGGGAGTATTGAAACACTTTTTAGTTCCGATTAAGCTTCGTACTACCAGAACTTTAGTAAAATTGACCATAAGAAACTATTTTTCTGTAAGATCAGAAAAACTTTCACTTACAAATTAATATCATTCCTTTCAGCGTCAACTTATTTTCGATAACATTACTGTGGAATATTGTAACACTGATTATTTAGAAACAAAGGCACAGCTGTATAAAGTCAATCATTCTAATGCTATCAATATTGTATTTAAATTGATAGTCGATTTTCCTGAAAATACAAAGGTGAGTATTTTTTCTTTTTAAACTAATTCATCTATCGCTCCTAAATATTTCCCAAAACGTCATAGTATTTAAAAATTGAAATAATAAAATTGTCTATACTTAGTGTTCCAAAAAATGTAGTTAAAACTGTTCACCAATGTATTAGATTATAACTAATACGTTTTATTTTTATGACTAGCTTTCAACCAAAGCCTATAAATGGGTAAAAACTGGTTACTACCGGATACCGCTTGTACAGTTTGACAAGCCCTTCAAAGATGTACTAGAAATGGAAATGTTTGACTTACAATCGGTTTTTATATATAAGGCGAGGCCTCCTATAATTTGGCCTCTACAAAAAAATGTAAGTGGATTTGACTACCAAATTCAATGCTAAATAGTATCTATCTAGGTAACTTATCGTATAGAGGGTTGGATTCCAGACGCAAGCAAATATCCATTTAATTTACCCAGTGGGAAATGGAAGTTCCATACTATTGTTTCATTTGGAAATAGACCTATAATTTTGGTAACAAACTGGTATGCTACTGCATTGAATAATTAATACAGTCAAGAGTAATTTTTAATTAAAGGAGTAAAACTATATTGTATTTTGGTCCAAAAAATGTTATAAATAACTGTTTATTGAATAAATATATCTTCTCTCATATGTACTTTTTCATTATCTCAAACCTCGCGTTAGCAAGGCGAAGTAAACGCCTCTCTTACATATGTATGGCAAACATTAGTACTATTATCAAACAAAACGTTACGGGGGGTGGCAAAAGCTTCTTATGGCCAAAATAATTATAAGTTCAATGTTTCTATTTCAATTCTGCAAAAATGTAAATAAATACATATATTGCCGCATCGTCGGTGGTGTGTAGTAGCTTAGTTGGCAGAACGCTCGCTTTATGGGTAAAGCGTTGATTATGGCTTGGTTTCAATTACCGAGGATTATCACGGCAGCGAAAGAAAGGGAGAGATAAACTAACTGAAGTAATACACAAACTCCTAATAAAGGTATGGCAACAAGCGACACTCCCAGATGAGTGGAACTGCGGTATTATATGCCCAATCCACAAAAAAAGGGGATCAACTCAACTGTGCCAACTACCGAGGAATCACCCTATTAAACGTAGCATACAAGATCTTTTCTAATATCCTATTCGAACGACTGAGACCATGTGCTGAGGAAATTATAGGGAAATACCAGTGTGAATTCCAACAAGGTAAATCAACAACAGATCAGGTATACGCACTTAGACAAATCCTGGAAATGTCACGCGAATTCAAATCTCAAAGCACCGTCTATTTATCGATTTTAAAAGTGAAATGGTAGCATAAACAGGGAAGCACTTTATAGAGCTATGGAAGAGTTTGAGATACCAAAACACCTTGTCGAATTAGTCAAATTAACAATGAAGAAAGTTGAAAGCAGAGTGCAAATACAAAACGACCGATCCATTCAATACTGTAAAAGCTCTACGCCCAGGAGACGCCCTTTCCGGTCTGCTTTTTAATATAGCCCTTGAAAAAGCCATCAGAACATCCAAGATCAACACTAACGGAACGATATTTAACAAGTCCATTCAGGTATTAGCATATGCAGACGATATAGACATTATTGGAAGAATCCTACTAGCTGTCAAAGAAGGTTTTGTAAATCTCGAAGAAGCTGCAAAAGTACTGGGTCTACAAATCAGCGAGCAAAAAACCAAATATATGGTTGTGGCATGTAAAGGAAAGCGCCCAATAGTCCGCCAAAACCTTACCATAGACAAGTATAACTTTAAGGAAGTGAAGGAATTCGTCTACCTAGGCTCACAAGTTAATACAGAGAATAGCAACAGTGCAGAGATTCAGAGAAGAATCAACCCAGCGAATAAATGTTATTATGGATTAATGGAATATCTTAGATCCAACAATATCTCCAAACACACAAAAATAAAAATTTATAAAACTTTAATAAAACCAGTACCTACTATTGTATGGTTCAAAACATGGATAATTGCCAAACGAGATGAAACCGAACTACAACGCTTCGAACGCAAGCATATATGGGGCAGTAAAGGACAATGGAATGTGGCGCAGATGCAACTTTTAACTCTACCAAATATATGAACAACCAGACATACAAAGACAGTAAGAATTGGAAGATTGCGATGGATCGGTCACTGTCAGAGGATGAGCTTGGAGGATCCACTACGGAAAACCCTAGAAGGCAGACCTTAGGGCAGAAGAGGCGTAGGCCGATCAAAAATGAGATACCTAGTTGTGATGGATAAGGATCTACGGGTACTCGGAATACACCAGTGGAAGACGAGAGCTGAGACAGAAATGGATGTAACAAGATTCTTAAGGAGGCAATGGTCCACAAAGGACTGGATAGCCAACGATGATGATCTTGCAGCGAATAAAAACTCTAGTGTCGTAACCCACTATACTCACAATTCCCCAATCCGATGGGCAACCGTGAGGCCTTAATGCTAAAAACATTCCCTAGTATTTCTGCCTTTCGTATTCGACGTTATACTGTAGTCCCCCGTGTTCCTACGCTAGCACTGAATAGAAGCAGGTGGCAGAGAAGGACGCGGTATCCAGCAGTTGGACGGAAAGAAGTAAAGGCTGTTACCGCATCGGCTGCGGAACTCGTCAAGGCTACATGAGGAATAAAATAAATAATCAATTCTTTGTGAAGGTTACTATCAATTTCAAACTGATTAGAACGCGTGCTAGAATAGATCAGCAAAAAATTAAAATGCAGTTTGTCTGAACTATTAAGCGCGGAGTAGATGTAACAATAAGTCCGCTTACACATTTTTTAGATTGTGGATTGTAAGGTGAAATACATTTGCAAAGAATTATCTTGAAATGATTAGATTACTTGTTCATAGCCACAAAGTGATTGAAATGTACTCCAAAATAGTTGAGCCGTAATATACAATATCATCAACAGCCTTTCCGTGCCACTGCTGGGCATCGGCCTCTTCTCTGTCACGTGTTTCTCCTCAGCGCTAAGGTAGAAACACGGGGGACCTACAGTTGAACGTCGAATCCGAACGTCAGAAATGCCAGAGAAGGTTTAAGGCACTAAGATCCCACGGTTGCAAGTCGAATTGGGAAATTGTGTGTGGTGGGTTGCAGACAAGATTTTTATAAATCTGCATAATAAGGCTTACAACACACAATCAACACAATACAATATAGAATAACTAAATTAAGTGTAACTCAAATAAACGTAAATAAAAATAAAGATGTGATCGAAGAAGTTGTATGTAGCTTTTTGGATACAAAATACTTACTAGTTCTGTACTGTATTTAGGTATGCTTTAAAATTTAAAAAATTAATAATACCGTTTCCAACCAAATATGTTGGAAATGAAAGTTTGCATGCCTCGCTCAAATAGGTACTGACAAAAATCCAAATAGTTAGAAGCGTAAAGTGCAGCCCATGGATTCCGTTAGTTACAATTTTAAAACTACTTTTGACACCGAAAGCTGGCTCGAATCCATAGAAAATGTTTTCCTGACAGCCTTACAAAATACTAATGTTTTTAAATGAGAAAAACACAAAAAGCTCTTGCCGTTATTTAAAGACAATCTGTTTTACTCATTTTCTTTGTATTTTAGTTATCTATAACTTAGTTCCATTAACTTCTGAATTTTTCTTAGTATGTTTATGACACTGACACTAATTGAAAGCTATGTTGTCAAACAGTTATCCTACAATACCTAATAGTATAAAATTAGGCACTAACAAAATGGTACTAGCATTTGGACAAATGAAGTGCAGCCACGACACGAAAAGGGAATTTATGAAATACTATACTATTCACAAATATTGGTACGTTTATGGAAATTGCTTAAATGTATCCGAAACGGAGATTTTCGTATTACATTAAAAGAAAATAGAAAGTTCCGAGGGTTGTGTGACGTTCGTCAGATTTCCTTCTATTCAAATTCGTAGAATTGTTCAATTGATTTCCTTATTTTAATTTTTTAATATTATTATAACTGAAATGTGTTTGGCCTACGTAGTACTTCGTGGATAACATTGCCTGTAAAAATACCTTTGACTACACGTGTTTCGTGGTCCCTTATAAAAGTTATACCATGCCGGCTGGTTTGCTATTTTTTTTAGGAAAACGGTGGCAATCGCCTTGAGAACCTTGCGGTGATTATAAGTTATGCTAGAAGCGCAACTTAGTGTTCGGGGTTGACATTTGGTCCTACAATTCAATTAAAGCTGTACTGTTTACGTTTTAACCGTTTTCGAAAATCGACAAAAAGTAGGATTAAATACAAACAGGATTCAATGCTATTGTGAGAAACGGTGCCGTTTTCTGGCTTCGCTCTGTGCGGATATAAATTAACCCCCGTTCACTCCTTTAACGTTAGCTGTGACTTGGAAGGGTGGTCCCCATAGCACAACAAGGAAGACATTCTTCCTGTAAGCGTTTTCTGTGAAGCACACCTGATCCAGCTGAAGAGCCTTTTTCGATCAGTTTGTTGCAGTCTGGCGAAAACAATCGTTTGGACCGTGACTGTTGCCTACACTTGCTAAAATGACTTCACCGATGACTTACTATTTAGTCTTCCTAATCTCGATACTCTATGTAAAATGCGTGATTTATACTTACAATAAAGTATAGAGGCGTGAAGTCACGCTTGGACGATCAACACACTTTATAACTTTATAATACGCAAAATTATTTGTATCTGTGGTAGTATTAATTATCAAATTTAGATTCTGTTGTTGTTATCTGTGGTTACACCTTGACAACGTTGGAATTGAACCACAAAGTGCGTTCTGCACATTAAGAATGTGCACAGGTACAAACGTTGCTGTTTTTTTGATGCGGTTTTCCAGTTCCTGAATATCATTTACAGGTGCTTGACACACCAGATGCTTCAAAAAGATCTACAGAAAAGTAATCTAGAAGAGTTAAGTCTGGAGATCTTGGAGCCCAAAGCACAGGATCGCTATATCCTATCCACTTTCCAAGATAGTGTTGGTTTAACCGTATCTGGAAATCTATACCAAAATGTGCTGGAGCATCATCCTGTTATCACCACATATCACGCCCTATTACCAGTGGCACATTTTCCAAAACAACTGATATAAATAATAGTGGGTGTTTAGTCTGTTTAGAATGATAATAGGATCAATTACGAAAATATTTACAATTCCTGTCCAAACATTAATCGTGAACCGAACTTGATGATTTTTACCATGAGTGGCGAAAGGCTTTTAATGGGCCCAAATGTGGCTGTTGGACAAATTGTACACACCGTCGCGGAACTACGTAGCTTCGTCCGTTCACAAATTTCTTTTGATGAGATTATGGTCCAAAGTGCCCTAGTGCAGAAGCCACTGACAAAATTGAACTTGTTGTGGATAACCCGCAGGCAACAAACACTGGAGCTTAATTTTTTTAGAAGGATACGAATTATTATCCCAAAGGATAGCGGCGAACCCTATGCTTATGCAACTCCTAGGCTCTGGCGATACCTCCAGTACTTACTCCTGGCTGTGCCTCAATTATCTCTAAGACGTCTTCCTCAACATTTGGCATTCTTTGTGCACCATCTCCTAAGCCTTGATTGGGGGAAACATTGCCCGTTTCTCGTAACCTTGTCGGAATTACTCCAGATAGACAAAATTCGTAGTTAGCGTGTACAATGGGCCAAGTGTGGCCTAAGTGCATAGAGATTCTAGGAAAACCGCGTCCTAGATCTCGCTCTTTCAAATACAATGCAACCTTTGATCGGCATGTCTGAGGGCCTGAGTGACAGGATGTCTTCTATTCCGATTTGGGATTAAAATAAGTCGACCCAAATGTGAATTAAGAAATAGACACATTCGAACTTGTATTTAAAAATTATAGAATATCCATGTTGCATTATGAAAAATTGTGAATGTAATAACATTTCCAAACAAAATATTATCAATACCATAAACTATTATTCTACTTTTTCATAAACTTCTTGTAGCATTACTAAGATCCATTTTGCAATAATGGCAGTAAATATGTATTTTTTATTTTGATGATACTCACCACTAAAATTTGGAGTGATGGTGAGAAGAATTGAACCCGCGGACCTTTAAAGTTTCAACATATTTACATTTTGGGAACACCGCTATGTTTATCGGTAAGCTACGGAACACCCTCTATATGACACATATTACGCCAAACCGAGGAAAGTACCTCGCACTTCATATCCGCAAAAGGTAGAAATAGCTTGGCGGTGTATCATTGCCTTCAGAGGACCAACGGCACCGTAATTATCAAATAATCCATGGTTTAGGATTGAACCCAAGTCCTCTAGCATAGCAGTTTAACGTACTAACCACTGAACCATAGTACAGTCGTTGCTCAGTAATAAGTGTTTCATGAAAGCTATTTTAACAAACTACTCAAGGAAGGTGGCTTCTTGGTCTTCGGTTACGAGCTAGGCTCCCCTAAGGTTGATGTAACTCTTGATTTAGTATGAAAAAGAAATTATAATTTATTTAACTCTAAAGCCACCACGTCAAGTGCGGCTATGTTGACACAACGAGCGCATAATGAGGCTATGTTTCTATTTAGTCTCCAACCTAACCTAACCTAGCTCTTAAGTACGTGTCTAATAAAGTAATATTTAATTGATTTTAAAAGTAAAATGTAACAGAACAACTGTACAAAGATGTGTGGTTCTTTTAACCATCAAAGATGACGTCACGTTCTCACCAGTGACACAACAAGCATACAATAAGGTTACATTACTGTTCACTGACTCTTCCGTGCCTGTTCTGCCTACAGACGTTTCTACTCAACGAAGTTTATTATTTTCATTATAAGACTAAACATATTTTTACGTATTTGAATATACGGACTCACTAGCTTTAAAAAAGGTCAATTTGTCCTAATTATTACAAGCAGTTCAAAAAATATTGCTCTTTCTTTCAAATACCGCAGCACTATTTAACTTTTTAGATATTTGTTGTATGTATTATTTTCTGAAATATCCGTTACAGGTCAGAAACGTTAAGTGCACCAACACGCTAAAGATTTTGTTTAAATTTTGTTGTATGGCAGTTTTGGAATAATACTTAATTCCGTTTTTGTTAGTGAAGCTTTAACACCCATTTCTCCATAAATTGTATATTGAAATTTTACGGTCTAATATGGGTTTCCAGCAAAAAATTTCGATCAGTTAACAGATTTTTCGTCTCACTGCTGATCACAGGCCTCTTCTCTTTCGCGTGCTTCTCCTCAAAAGTATGATTGACATAGGGGACCTACAGTTGAACATTGATTTGGAGTGACGTAAATTCTAGGTCTATAACGTTAAAACATCACCATTGACGACCGGGTTACAGAATTGTGCGCGGTGAGTTGCAGCACAAGATTTTTATACACTGCCGTGGATATACTAAGGGATCAAAAGCAAGCCATAACGAAAGAAAGCGTTCTGTCAACTGAGCTACCACCATACTTAACAAAATAAGTAAGAATCCTTATGTGATGAGGCAAATAAAAGCGATTTATCAAAAAACACCCTGTATGTTAGATAATAAATATTAATTCAGAGCACTAGTTGCAAATGTAATCGGTTCAATCGCTGGGAACCACTACAATATCTCAGTGGTTTTTTCATACGTTTTTGTCCTGGAGTCGAACTCATTCTTCAATGAGTTCCTGGGGGTAACACATTGGGGAGCGTGCTAATAACAATACCAGATGTATCTGGTGCTTTGCCAAGGCCTTATAACTCTATGAAGGGAGTCTATTGTTATATAAGGTGGTCCAGAATGTTCTTAACTTTTGAAATTGATATAATAATATGAAATTTTTATCAAATTCAACAAAATTTTTATTTCACAATATACAAACTCGGGAATTTCATGTTTTGAAGATTATGTTGTCGCGGTGTTCACCGCTTGCCTCCTGGCGCTCTTGGACGCGAATTCTAAAATTTATTATGACGCGGCGACCAGTGTTAACAGTTATGGTTTCAATCTCTCGGCGTACATTCTGCTTAAGTTCGATCAGGGTGGCGGGTTGGTTTCGATAGACCTGACTCTTGAGATATCCCCATAAGAAGAAATCACTAGGAGTCAGGTCTGGACTTCTGGGGGACCACTGAATGTTCCCTCTTCGTGAGATCAATTTTCCAGGAAATAGCGCTTGAACGACGGGAAGCGTAAGATTCGATGTATGGCTGGTGGCTTGATCCTGCTGAAACCAAATCTCCTGATTGTACCCTTCAAGTTCTTGAAGAGCTGTAACCAAAAAAGTCCGAATTATGTCGACATAACGCTGAGAATTAACAGTTAATGCACGAACTTCGAGGTCTTCAAAAAAGAATGGGGCTATTATTCCGGCTGCTAACATTGCAGCCCAAACTGTAACCGTCGGGCTATGCAGAGGCCTTTGATATTTCTTTCTTGGGGTTTCCTCACACCAGTAGCGACAATTTGGATTGTTCACATGGCCATTAAGGTGAAAATATGCCTCATCAGAGAACACGATGTTGTCCACTATAGGAAACCGGTTGATGATTTCGTTGGCGAAAAAAAGCCTATTAGCGGAGTCCGTCGGCTTCAGTTCTTGCACCAATTGAATTTTGTATGGATGCAGCTGTAAATCCTTGTGGAGGATGTGAAGAATGGATGATTTTGTCACATTTAAAGCAGCAGCGCGCTTTCGCGTCGATAAACTTGATTCTTCGCGCACTGACACTCTCACCGTCTCAATGCATTCATTTGTTCTTACTGACCTGCGACGACCGGAGCTACGTTTATTCAGTGTTGAACCAATTTCCTCAAACTTGCTAACCCATAACTGGATCGTCTGGATGCTTGGACATTGCTGGATATTGTGTAAATTAAATTTATTTCTGAATCTACGGTGCACAGCAGTCGCAGCATTGTTGTTAAGGTAATACTCTCGTACACAAAAAGCACGCTGCTTGTCACGCCATTAACCTATTTTTATCTTTACACTAATATTAGTTGTGGTGCAAAATCAACCTCGCAACTACGTCTCTACTTAGGTAGGAAATTATCAATGTTTGACAGACGTTAGCATCCCGGAAACCCAATCGAAGAAGGGGTAGGTTCCAAACAATTAATTTATAGGCGCCACCAACTTATAATTTATTAACATCGTCCGAGGTGGAAAATAGGAAGTCGGACCCCAAGATACCTTTATGTCTCCTATCTGTCCTTAGGTAGACTTAGCTTCAGATATTTCGACGTAAAAGAAAAAGACAAGTTGCAACCAAAACCTCATTTAATTGATAATATAAGGCAACCCCACAATTACAATTCTTCGGTACAAAATTGTACACAGAAGTCCCAACTTTACGTTCACATAACCAAAATAAAAGAATTTAATTGGGCGAAACTCAAACAATTTGAGGAAAATTATTGCGCTCACCAGAACAAAATAATTTTTAATTTTCAGCGCACTAATCGTCGTAGGAGGCCTCCGCGGATCAGAATAATGCGTAAACATAAAGCGACCTAGGAAAGAAAAATTTTATGCGGTATAAACAGTGAAAACGCAATACAATTCCAACTATCGGAGCACCCTATATATGGTGTACGTAAAATTGTCTCCCCAATAAATTTAATACTACAATTGTCCTTAATATCTAAATATTTCCTCACGTAGACCTCAATAGTACAATTCAGTGACACAAAATCAATTAACTAATTAACTCTTAACCGAAAGTAATGGAATTGTAAATACAAAGACAAGGTGGTAAAATTTAAATTGTAAACAAATTTAAATGCACTTCCCTTTTAAAATAGATAACGGCTATCAATGCGACCGTGTTCCAAGCTCCTTATCAATGGCCCTAAGCGCGTCTGCTCGGTTTTGGAAAAGCCTTCCCAAAGTAACACGCCGATGTCTGCGTATCAATCGAACCAACTTTTGCAGAACGTAGAATTTTTCCACTGTGTCGAACCTTAATTATGGGATTTCCAGCCGCGCGAACTTGCCTAAATTAATTCAGCGGATATTAGAATTAAATTTCAGGAAATTAAGGCAGGACAAAATTTTTCTGTCAATAAATAACTCACCAGTTGGGGGAACTGGCATACCACAACAAAAAAAGTCTTCTTGACCGGGATAAATTCTAAATTGGAAATTGAATTCCTGGAGTATTCTGCTTTTCCTCAACCATACGAAACGAATTCTTGTATAGTGAACTCCAAATCGGAAAATGATTTCCAAATCGATAAACTATTTACCAAGAATTAGTTCACTATACACATATACATCCGGCAAGAACGACAATACTAAAGTGTTCTATTTACGGAAACCGTCTTAAAATTTCCTTTCCCCCCTAACTTTCGGAACTCCAATACGTGAAGTGTAAACTTCGATATGTAATAAATTCGTACAAATATGCAACAACTAAATATGTAGAAAGGGTTGCCTTCAATTAGGAGCGGAAATCGTTACATGCTCTCCCGTGAACCGCTGCATGGTGAATGAATTTCCCAAGTTTCTACTGTCATTTTAGACATTTCCCATTACTCTACCACAGCTAGCTATGATTTTACAGCGAAAACAAAAGTTAAGAACATTTTGGACCACCTTGTATATAAATAAGCTATCCTTGAACGACTTTAGTGTGAAACTGACACTTGAAATGAAAGACTAGCTATGTATAGAGTGTGTTCCATATATAATTTCGTCCATTGTAGCTTATTAAATTTTCTAGGACCTTAATTATGCCGATTGCTAGTGGCCGTTGTTTGAAAGTATTGAAAGGAAATAACATCATTACTTCCTTAATTATTTATTTCGTGGCAAACACGATCGTTATATTAGTTGCACAAGAAACAGTTTTATATAATTCCGTATTTGAGATAGTGATGCCACTACAACTTCCTGTAATTTAAATTACAAGACGACTCGAGCCAAAAGACGTGTAATATAAATTTAATTTAAATTCTCAGAATAGAATAGGAATGATATTAATACAACTTTTTCCATTCAGAACGAACTAATGATGAGTAGAAAAACTCTACCAAGGTTGTTAGTGGAAGCGATTCTACAGGGACTTGTTTTGATAATTAATTTTATATTTTCCGGCATTCGTTTTGATGGCGAAATCCATTATGTAACATCGTGGTCACGAAAAATTATAATTAAATGTAATTTTGATAGCAAACATTCGTAGTGTTGTTGTGACAGAAAACGTGGCAGTTTCTGGAAAAACATGGAAATTTCATTAATTGTTATTTGTACTTTTATTTGCGTCGTTCTTGCGGCGGTAAGTCTATGTGATATCTCATAGAATCATTATTTATAGTATAAATTGTGGCGCATACCACTTGCTCGATGCGGTATTTCATATACGCAACACAAACTGCAATTGTCATGGCAATTCATTATCGCTTTGTTGTCGTTTCCTCGGTAATATCGCTTGCGCGATATAGTAAATGCAAGATCTTTTAATAGTTTTTACACGCCTAAGGAGAAGCGCGGCGGACAAATGCGAGTACTGTTCAAAGAGTATTCGAAGGTAAAAAAGCAATGGATGGGTGACCAAAAAGTCCACATCAACACGCTGCTATCCTGGTGCCTCGGCATTTTCCCTTTATCGCTACCTTAAGCAGAGTTAAAGTAGCCAAATACATTTTTCCCGCATTGAGAATATGCTGCACTAAATTATAGTTCCTATAATTAGTCACTCCGGTGATATTAGTAAATGTTTTCAAAGCAGGTAGCAGACGCTGTTTCCGTTATCGTCTAAATAGTGAAATCCCCCTTACTTTACCCCCCCCCCATGCCAACCTGAAAGTCGAGGACAATACTTATTTGTAATGGGTGTTGCATAAATCAAGTGCTGCATCTGAAAGTTAGGTGCAGATTCAATACAAACTTAATAGATGTTGCTGCCAATGTAAACGTACATCTAAAAACTCAACATTACATTCTCCACTGATTACTAAATCAACGATATTTCATGGCAGCTTATGTAGCACATGAAGTTACATTAAGATATTTGCAAGCATACTATCTACAGCTATATAAGATGCAATCAAAATCTTCTGAGCTTAGGCTTATAAAAAAGCGATTCGTACTCTAAATTTGGTGATCATTTCCTTCAAAATAGTACCTTTGAGCAGCTATACACTGTCGCATCTTCAAGTGTGTCAAGGACCGACTAAGATTCGCGTTGGATCACTTCCACTGTTTCAATACGGCGACGTTAACGACCTCCTTATATTCATCTTAGGAAACAGGAAAAGGCCACGGTAGCCAAACATATTTGTACCACAAAAACAGTTCGGAAGAAAATACACCCTCCCAAACCAAAGAATGCAAGGCAAATCAGGAGCGCGATCAAGAACATGCACGTCATTTTTTCAAGGAGATTCAGCGCGAATCCCAAATATACTTAAAAAACATAACGTCTAGAGAGCATTCAAATAGTGGCAAAAGTGTAGGCAGCGATGTAGAGTACCACAAGGTGACTGCTTTGAAGAGGGCGGCAGTAAATTTCAAATTAGATGTTTTTTTTTCAGACGCCTAGTCTTGGAACTTTTTGATCGTACCTCGTATATCCGAAATGATTTCAACATATTACCGTTCGAGTATCATCTTGTTCCCGAAAATTAATACTTCTATTACCTGAACGTGAGATAAGACTAAATAATCGCTTCTGCTATGTCCAGTAAATAATTTATGTTGCGTGTAGTTGTTGTATTGTGTCTAAGTAATATATCAAGATATCCAAAAAAAGCTGATCCCCAGCGGGCTGTGGAAAGAAAAGTCACGTCTTTTCTAGACTAAGGGAATGTTTATAATGCCAATATCAGGTTAGGTTGTGTTAGCTGGAATTAAATAATAATGAAACGTCAGTTTTAGGAGCAGACATCTTTTATTGAGCAACACTAAAAGAAATGTATAAACCTGAACTAATGTAATAATCACAACAAATGTTGGAAATGTCTGCCTTCTTCCTCCAAACATTTCTGAGCTCGTCTTCTCATACCTTCAAAAACATTTTGTAATAATTGAGGTGAGTTGTTAATTTCTTGGCAGTTTTCTTCAATTCTAAGTTTCAGTTCGTTTAAATCATTAACTGGAGTTTTAAAAATGGTGTTTTTCAAATAGGGCCATAGAAAAAAGTCCAAAACAGTAATATCACAATAGCGAGGGGGCCAGGGTGTTGCAGTATTCCTACTAATGATTCGGTCATCAATAGGTTCGCAAAAAAATTAATTGTATGTGCAGCTGCATGAGCTGTTGCGCCATCCTGTTGCCGGAAACCATCCCGTAGCTCATCGTCGTGCAGTTCATTTAAGAAAGATTCCAATAATTCGTTCCTGTAACTTTCTGCAGTTAGCGTGCCTTCGAAAAATATTGGCCCAACTAACCTACGACGACTCATTCCAACCCAGACTCCTATTTTCTGTGGATGAAGGGGAGTTATAATTGTAACGTGTGGATTCTCGCTACTCCAAATCCGCATATTCTGTGAATTAGCATACGCATTAAGGTAAAACCAGGCTTCGCCGGTAAAAAAGGTTAAATTTAACTGCTCATCATTGAGATTATCCAAAAACCAACGACAAAACTGAACTCTTTTTGGATAATCCTGTTCTAAAAGCTCCTGAGCGGAAATAAATCGTTAAGGATGCAGATGCAATCAATATTCTGTGGCATGTACCGTTACTTAAATCATCAACTTGCTGGCTTAAATGTCTAATTGGTGATTTTAGAGCCTCGTCAATTCGTTGTCTTACAGTTTCAATTAAAGCAGGTACTATCTTCTTTGGCCTACCAGACCCTTCTTTCCTTCCACCACTTCCAGTTTCCCGAAAATTGCTGACTAAATTCTTAACCAAAGCATAAAATTTTCGGTATGTAATAATTTCATTGGGATACCTCTCTCGGAATTCCACAAAACAAGGAGGAATCGAATAGATCCATTCTCCGTCAACTTGAAAGCCGTTCCGAAAGTAAGATTCAATAATGAATGCTCTTTGAAATGTATTAAAAATATTTTAACAATCTGTCAGACTCGTATCAAAAAAAAGATAACTAATTTATCTGACATCATAAACATTCCTTTAGTCTAGTAAAGACGTGACTTTTCATTCCACAGCCCGCAGCGGATCAGCTTTTTTGGATCTCTTGATATTACTCGAACGTACTACTAACGAAGTGCTGTTCGCTTCAAGTCGTATAAAAAATATAATACAGAAGATCTGATTGGGTTTGCTGTAGGTAACGGTTAGTATATCGCGTAAAGTATTTCACTAATCACTCAAATATTGTTGAGTAACACCGTAAAATATTTACTCAAACTGTAAATATTCTATCTAAACTGCTGGAGTTTTCTTCAAACTGTACAGATTGTAACAACTGTTTAGGCTGTAAAGACTATTGGGACTGTCAAGACTGTGAGGTAGACAGTAAAGAGTGCAGCTAAAACTGTATGTGAAAGTATAAACGATTTGTACACCAGATTTTCAGAATGATTTATCCCTTCACTAATAATTATTGAAGGGATAAATTACTGTAGTTGGGTAAGTTTTCTATCCAACAATACCAAACGGTCCCTGTCTCGCTGAGGTATATCAGTGACGCGGTAGCAGCGATGTTTCCATATAGATACGCGCAATCAACATTATTATTATTATTATCATTTTGGGAATTATAGCAATTACCCTATTTTTAATCATAACCCTGTGTTTTAAACTAAATTTTGGTTTAAATAGTTATTGCAGTAACGCATAACATTAAACTGTAATACATATTATACAATATATGTAATAATATGCTGAATTTACTGTTACCTATAGCACCGCCAGAGTACAGTGATACAAGAAGATCTAAAGGTGGAGTATTTTGACAAGAAACTTGTAGATGTAGGTGGAGTCGGACTTGCCAAACTGAATGAAACCACTACTGTTCTTAATATAACGGGCTCATTTAAAATGGATATACCAGACGATTTTAAGGTAAAGTGCAACTTACAGTCCTCACATTAACATCACATATCATATCACCCAAATTACAATATTTTGCTTAAACTAAACCTTTACATTACTAAGAATATAGTTAAAAATCTCTAAGAATTTATTAAACATATGGTATATATAACTTAATGTTCATAGAAAACTACAGAAAAATCAAATCTACTTAGATATTTATAATTTTCCTTGTGCTGCACAACAGTTAATAAACTTGCCCAACATTTTACATAAATCACCCTGTATATTCGAAAATTAATTAGTGTTGGTTTACAACGCTTAGAAATAATAAACAACTTTATAACAAATTGAAAAACATTGCATGTATTTAATTTTGCTGGCGTTACTATGAATATCAAGGAGCCTAACTATACAGGGTGTTCCCGGAGTAGTTGATAGGAAATACAATTATATTATACATACTTTGATAATAAGTCTATTCAGAATTGATTAATTATTTCCTAATACCGTTAATTCCTGTACCCAAATCATATTGTTAAAAAGCAACAATCTAAAACCAGCCACATCATTATTTTCTACAAGTAAATGTCCTTTTAGGTATCTTGTCGAGGATTTAAAAACGTCAATAACGAGTACCGACTAAAATTATTCCATTACGACACTACCATAAAGGAAGGTCTGCAAATGGAATGCTTTGATCTACAGTCGCTGTTTTTGAAGTATACTCGACCTGCTCTTGTTTGGCCTATGAAGAAAAACGTATGAAGTTTTAAGATAACATTGCAGGGTGAAACGTCCACAAATGTTCATCACATTATTACAATTACAATTACAAATTAGAGATGTTAATAGTGTTTTTCTAAAGTTAAGTTGATGTTCTCGGGCTAAAATACAAACCCGTCTATTTTATTAAATCTATTATCGTTTAATCCCGAAAAAAATTAGAAAAGTTACGCTTCTGACATCACGGCGTATTCTTTTTTTAGTTCTACATAAGCTGTAATTATTTCATACTATAAAAGTTTGTCGTTTCGGGATTGATATGGTTTTTTTTTTGGAAGACAATTAATCGTTGTTGTACAAGCAACAGTTAACCTCAGCTTGCCGCTTCAAGTACAGATAAATTTTAATGAGTATTACTATACAATTACTACAATCCATAAAATTTAACCGCATGTGTCAAAGAAGGGTAACAACGACTGTTTAAATTAAATTATTATTTGGTCGTGTTTTTGTTTCACGAACAATTAATTTGTGGGAACAACAACGTTTAACCCCAGCTTGCCGCTCCGAGCAGAGATAAACTTTATCAATCTTTGTATACAACTACTGTAACCTATAAACTCTAATTTTAGATATCAAAGAAGTATAACATAGCCAGTTAGAGCTGCAAAGTATATTTAACATAAATTATTAAGATGGTGACAGTGTAGAATCCATCTTCAGCTATATCAACCATGCTGATTAAATTTTTTATGGTGGAACGGCTCGGGCACTCAAAGTTTAAGTTTATCTTTTCGGAGCTAATATTCTGGTATTTGTGGATGTTGTTTGTCGCAAACACTTAATTGTTGAGTTAAAAGCAATAATTAACCCCACCCTGCCGCTTCAACCTGCAATGAACTTTAATCAATATTATTATACAACTACTATAAACTACAAAATATAACCTTACATGCTAATGTAGTGTAATATTACAAGTTACAGTAACAAGATTTATTTGAATTAAATTTTGTAGAACTATTTATAATAGATCTGTATGTGTATCTTTTCAGAGTTTATAATATGGTATTAGGGGATGTTGTTCGTCGGCAACAATTAATTGCTGTGGTAAAAGCAAGAGTTAACCCCACCCTGCGGCTTCAATCCGCGATGAACTTTAATTAATATTATTATACAACTACTATAAACCACAAAATCTGACCTTACATGTTAACGCAGTGTAATATTACAAGTTACAGTAACAAGATTTATTTGAAGTAAATTTTGTAGAACTATTTATAATAGATTTGTAAGTTTATCTTTTCGGAGTTTATATTCTGGTATTCGGGGATGTTGTTTGTCTCTTACAATTAATTGTTGACGCAAAAGCAAGAGTTAATCCCACTCTACCGCTTCAACCCGAGATAAATTTAATTAATATTACTACACAACTATCATTAGCCACATAATTTAACCTTACATACTAACGCAGCGTAATAATACAAGTTACAGTAGCGAGATCCATTTAAATTACATTTTGTAGAACTATTTATAATAGATTTATAAGTTTATCTTTTCGGAGTTTATATTCTGGTATTTGGGGATGTTGTTTGTCGGAAACAATTAATTATTGTGGCAAAAAGAACAGTTAACGCCACTCTGCCGCTACAACCTGAAACGAACTTTAATCAAGATAATTATACAACTACTATACACCAGAAAATCTAACCTTACATGCTAACGCAGTGTAATATTACAAGCTACAGTCGCGAAGTTTATTTAAATTAACTGTTTATAATAGATCTATATGTTTATCTTTTCGCAGTTTATATTCTGGTATTTGGCGATGTTGTTTGCCGCAAACAATTAATTGTTGTTGTAAAAGCAAGAATTAACGGCACTCTGCCGCTTCAACCCACGATAAACTTTAATCAA
Organism: Limonius californicus; assembly: GCA_014611495.1. Classification (NCBI taxonomy): domain Eukaryota; kingdom Metazoa; phylum Arthropoda; class Insecta; order Coleoptera; family Elateridae; genus Limonius; species Limonius californicus. The sequence goes on from JABXWE010001894.1 coordinate 60,347, forward strand.
TATCATTATACAACTACTATAAACCACAAAATCTAACATTACATGCTAACGCAGTGTAATATTACAAGTTACAGTCGCGAAGTTTATTTAAATTAAATTTTGTACAACTATTTATAATAGATCTACATGTTTATCTTTTCGGAGTTTATATTCTGGTATTTGGGGATGTTGCTTGCCACAAGCAATTAATTGTTGTGGTAAAAACGACAGTTAACCCCACTCTGCCGTTTGAAGCCAAAATTATATAATTATACATTTGTGATTAGAATCACACTCAATACAATGTTCCATGATGCAGAAGTAACGAAATATGAAAGAAAGGACTGAAAACCTTTCCGTTAGTATAGAGTTTTTAATAGGAAATAAATTATTTAGTTATCAATTAAAAATTTTAAAATTGCATAATTATGATATATCAGATTTGAAAAAAATTCAGTTCACATTGTATGGTTCCTAAAAGTGCTACTAAAGAAAATAAAAATTCAGGTTAATACAATGAATTTTCAGGTTGTATATCACTCTTTCGGCTGGGCTCCAAACTACAAGACATGGATGCCTAATTTCCCGGAAGGAAGGTGGAAGTTTCAAATAACATATGCATTTGCGAATAACTCCAAAGTTATGGTAGTTAACTGGTTTGGCAAAATCCAGGGGGAGTAGATTTGTACTTGTAGAGGACAATCTTAAATGCTGTTGGGTTTTAAAGTAATTGTGTTATGTATTTCAAACAGTGTGCTTGTTGATCGAATACATACGTATTTATATATTGTAGTTCTTGTAACCAGCCTTTAATTATGGTGGAGGGACGTTTAAAGAGTGTTAATATAGCGTGTTATATATAGGAGTGTATTTGTTGTGAATATATTAATTGTTCAAGTTATATTGCTTTCTGTTTGAATTTAGGTGATCCGCTTTAAAACAATTAAACTATTTAAGGTAAAGGTAAACAAACTAAAAAAATGAAATTCAGTGGGAGAGGTATAAGCTAAAAATTGGGGAAGAATATCATACTGAGTGAGTAGAAATTGTGGAACAGTAACAGTATCAAAATATGCTCCAGTGAATTTTAGATTATACAATCGGGGTCTGTATTTTTTCAATCTTCGTTTTATTTGTATATATTGATTATTTTGGGTAATCTATTTTTTTGTTTTCTGCTATATACATTTTTCGTATCATAGCAAATGTCTAAGACAAAATTAAAGTATGCTATGTAATACAGCGTGCCAGCAAAAATCAATTTTACTTTAGTTTAATTAGATTGATTAATGTTATCTACTTGTGCCAAGACCCAGTCGAGCTATCAATGTACTTTCAATCCTAAGTAAAATGATTTCTAATTACGAAAAAATAGATTTGTTGCTTATTTTTAGTGAATACCGCGGGAATGGGGTTGCACTCTGCAATTTATGTATCAGGCGCTATCTGGCTAGAAGAACACCGCCTAAAAAATATTTAGACGCTTTGAAATTTCTTTACGAAACGACGATTAATTTTTTAATTCCAAAAGATGTAAACCCAAATCGATTACCCACATGGAAAATGAATTAACAGTATTAGAGGTAGTGAATAAGAATTCTCATGTAATTCCAAGAGATCTAAGCACAAATAAGTATATTAGTAGAGCTGCCATTAGAAGAATTCTGCTAGAACTGCATGAAATAACCCTCAGAATAGCGTGAAACTTTGTAATTGCTCTCAGAATCAACTCCTGTTGTATCGATATTTTTTAAATTGTGTGTTCTTTGGCAATAGTACAAACAATGCTGAACTGAACAGGCATAACTATTCCGCACTAGAGAATTTGCATTGAATACGTGTTACACATTTTCTATTAGTGTTTTTTAATGCTTGTTGTGGCGTAGCAGGTAACCATAATATTAGACTACCATACACTTCTTTGATAAAAATTTAACTGAAAAACTTTACTTGGGCTTCCTACAAAACATTCAACTAGGACTTGTTGGGTGATATAGAACTCAATGCACCAACGCGATGGCTGCCCTGCTCTCATAGTTACGAGCAAATAACTAAATAATATATATGGGAGACATTGGATAGGAAGAGGAGCTGTGGGTTAATGCTAGCCAAGAAGTAGCTATAACAATTCAATAGACTTTTGGGGTACAATTAAACAAATAGTACACAGAACTCCGGTAGTAAACGAGCATGACTTATGAAAGAGAATAATCGAGGCATATACATCAAGTCTGTCTGACATACTTGCTCGAATCCGAAGATCGTTTTAAAAACGAACTAGAAAACATTAAGTAAATTTAAAAAAATTGCCACGTATTTCTTTTTGTTTTTCAGTTGTTTAGTGTTTACTATAGTATGGTTACATCAGTGGGTGTTATTCTTGTAAAATGCTTTATATTTAATATTAATAAAACTCATAATTACTCCTAAGAGATCATATAGACAGGAAACAACTTTGTTGAAATCGTTTAAACCAGTATCAAGAGAAATACTTTAACATATTTGCAAGGTTAACGATTTGGTTAGGAGCAAAATCAGTGTTTGCAAAAATTTTGTTCGTGATAATTCTATCTTGCATCTTAACCAAATTTTGGGATGCGGAACACCATTTTGTTGATATTTGAAACTGCAGGAGGAACGGAAGTTTGTAGAAGCTGCAATACCGATTGGCCCAATAATTCATTGTGCACACATACGTTTATTATCTAAACTTGCACTGCTTACATCTGTTTCTACATCCAATGTGAATTATTATCAATTATTTATACTACCATTTAAATATAAAATTTTGACGTAAGAGGATACAATGTATAAAATTAGCATTAGCATTACCACATCGTCTCCTGGTAAACTATGCTATAAGGATTCCTTTAGGTTTATTTAACATTGCCTGGACGCATTAATATCGTACTTTAAAACAAATGAGCGTATTAAATTTTGTGAATTTTCAGTAACTAATAGTGAAGCTGCAAATTGTACAATTTTGTAGCTAATTTTCCTTAAATGGCCTTATGTACGTCTTTGAGGGTTTGAAGTTTACGGTTTAATTATAATCATTTATATCTAAAAAACAACATGTTTTAGTACCACCTACTTGAACGCTGAAAAGCGAACTGCAGCCAAGGTAAAAGACAATACGTATAATATACGACAATCAAAACCGGTTACAAACATCTAACATTGTTTTAGTTGTACGAAATCTACGTAAATCATGACAGTGGGGTTGTTTGCAGCATATTCTTCTTAGTCTATAATAATAAAAGTTCACTAAATTAAGTTCACGTAAGATATATTTTTGTGTACTACCTATAGCAATTTTTTAATATTAGTTTCTTTGCTTTTCTTAACGATTTCATTTTACCTTATTTGAATGTTGACCACATTGTCCGCAAGTAAAGAGGTCTCTGGCGACCTTTCTGCTTGCGGAGTTTAAAAGCGCTAATTGTATTTAGAGATTAGACAAACCAAACAGTCTCTGCTCTGTTGTTCTTCTATCTCCAACCATTATTAATATTTCAATTAATTGGTTCTTAAGGGCTGGGATGGTAAGTGCGCCAGGCTTTGGATGTAATGGTCCGAACGCTTCGAATCACTATAGGGGTTGAAAACTTTTCTAATAAAAGTTTTTAAGGGCTAGGATGGCTCAGTGGTAAGTGAGCAAGGCTTTGGATGTAATACCTAGTCCGAACGCTTTCCGGTTCGAATCACTATAGGGGTCGGAAACTTTTCTGATATTCTGTGTGGTCGGTATTGGGTCCCGGTCTCCATTTGCCATTGAGGATCAAATTAATGCACTCCTCATGTTGTGGTCGCACTAGAAGAGTAACAAGACTCTACACGCATACACCAGGCAGGTTAAGTATGGTGACGCTCCAACACGGTAACCCGCAGAGTCGGGCCCTGCATAGCATAGCTTTGCCCCACACCGCCTCGGTACTACACAAGCGGTACAAATGAGGATCATGGTAATGGTAATGGTAAATTAATTTATTTTAAGAGTACAGTTTATTTTGTATCTTTCCGTATCTGTAATTTTTCGTGTGTTTGGTAATTACAGTCGACCTCCCATTGAAGTCCATCATATGGAAAATTTGATGATTATATGGAAGAATAATTTTTAAATTGTCAAAACTTTATGATTTAAGTGACCGAGTACACTATGCACGAATGCAAACGCTATTGCAAAAGAAATTTGTGAAACTGTATATACATGCTCAAATACAAATCTATGTGTATTCATTAATCAGCACGGAGCGCAAAAGGGTGTCACGGGCTTACACGGAATTGTGACACGTAAACGACGGCATGCCCTAGTGTAGTTCAGAGGAGTAGGAGGGGGCTCTTTTTTAAAATACACCGGGCTTAAATCTGATCAAGTTTGGGAGAAAGTCGTAATAAGTAAAGGCGCCAACGGGAATGTCACTAGATTCGGCACTGCTCAAGCTTCTCGTTACTTTGAACGGCCAATCCGAAGGTTGCGCGTTGGTGGAACTTACCTTTTCATGCAATTGTTCTCAATAGAAATGTGTATTTATTAGATCCGTAAACAAAGGGGCGCAACAATTACTCTCAGCTGTCCTTACAGGAATTTTCACACTTTTAACAGAGATGAAAATAAACTAGAGTTGAGTTTACCTAGGCATTTAATTAAATTAAAGAAGCGGAAAAAATGGTTAAATGATTATAATTTGGTAACCAACAAAAATCGACATTATTAAGATTAAACAAGGTCACGCACAGGTGAACCCAACACAATTAAATCTAGGTTAGCAATAGCTGATAAAAGGTACTGCAGAAAGGCCTTGTACACGCAGTATTTTCCTATATCACTAAAGTTCTTGGAATAAAATATACAAAATATAAACTAATTGCATGAGATTTCACATTTAACGGCGTGCGGCCTCCCCTCGGTAAACTGAAAGGAGCAGCTAAAGGGAATTTGACAAAGGTTTTGAAAATTTACTTTTTTCGATGGAAAATTGGCCCTTTAGGATGGTGTAAAACTTGAGTCAGTCCCTGGGTGGAGTGATCGAGTTTTTACAGTTAGCTTCTATCAAAACCACTTGATTTTGCCAGATTTTTCAATATTGCGTCATACGTGGAGATTTGCCAAATCGGTACTTTGAGCGATGTTTTCGGAATTTTTGCGAAACCAAATATTATTCCCTTTTTTTAGACGTACCATAAATGGTACCGCAGAAAGCGAAAGTAATTACGTATTAGTAAATTACACTGATTCGGAGGCCTGGATTTAATTTTAAATCTACGTAACACTCAGGTCGACAGCTGATGCCTGACTTCTGTCTTTTCTCCGCTCTTAATTTTGTGACGGCTTGGGTTAAAGCTACGTTTTCAGAACTCTAAATAAACGTTGCGCATACGGGGTGCGTTCAATAAAAGCGGCCAAACATCAGAAAGGGTTGGAACATCCTTGAACGGTAGTAAAGTAATTTTCAAATTTAGAGCAAAGCACAACCTACCTTAAATATACAAATCCACTATGTTATCTGTAATGGGTAAAATAGCTATCTTTTAATTTTTTAAGATTGAAAATATTTGTTAAATAGAAAATCTCATTGTCATCATTATTGAAGAAAAATTTGTTAAATGAAAAAATTTGTTATGTACTAAATAGAGAAGTTCGTATAACATGATTATATTATATAATGTCGTATTAGTTTTCATTAAGTCAAATGTAACCAAATTAACAGCAGCAGAATGTTACTTAAATTTGATTAAACAACATTTACTTGAACCTTGCATGAGTGATGGAATAATTTGACACACCTTCTATACAAAATTGCTGTTAAAATTTGTTCGAGAAATTTAAGTAAGTGGAAACTAGGACAAACGTAAACTCGAAATTATTTATTTTACAAATAATAGACGCTATAATTTTAATGCAGAACTTTTCCCTGTAATGGATTTCGCCATCATAATATTCTAATCTCCAAATTTATCTTGATGTTTCATTTTATTACTACCGGTTTCATTTTGTAAACATGATGGTTATCCGATTTGGTCACGAAAATATATAATTATATATCTGCTAATATAATTTGCATGGAAATAATTCTGAGTAGTATTTCAGAACCAGTACTACCGAACTTTGAAATCATGGGATTTTCAAGAATTCTTCTGTTCATTTTGTTCGATTATACAGTTCTAATTTCGGTGAGTAACCTGTCTTAGATTATATTACCAAAAAACGATTTAACTACGTTTTTCCTGCTAAATCATGTCACAATTATTTACACTTTTTTTTGTGGTTTAATTATTAATCATTATTGCAGCAATGTGGATGTAAAATAATTCAAGAGAAACTTGAACTAGAGTACTATGATAAAAGTTACTTAAATATTACTCAAGCTGGACTGACTGAAATCAAAGAGTCTACAAAAGTTTTAAACCTATCAATTGCGATTAAAGGGGAAGTGGAAGATTTAAAGGTATTTCTGATTTGGTTAAAATACGAGAAATGCCTGAACTTGAGCAGGAATGTATTAATAAAAATGGGTATTGCAATACTATAACGATGAAATCTATATGTCATTTCGATATATCCCCCAACCAGGAAGCTTTCTAATACTATCCTGTATGACATCTTTGTGTTGCATGCGTATCCACTGAACAGCTTCGATAACGTCGTTGTTTGACTGAAATCTTTTCCAGGCTACAATTCCCTTTAGTGGGCCAAATTAATAACAATCGGAGGCAACAAGATCAGGACTATATTCTTCATGTTTTTAATTGTTCATGCAGCGCTATGAGGGCGACCGTTGTCTTGGAGAAATGAAACAGAACTTTGTCTTCTCTTCCGTTTTTTGCTGATTGTCTGCTTAACTACATCGCGAAAAACTGGGGAATAATAATCTGCATTGTTTCTACGACAAAGGATATAAAAATACCCCCTGAGAAATCCAAAAAATCTTGCCATCACTTTACCAGCTGACAACCCACTATTTGTTATCTTTGATTTTGAAAATCTTATCTATGTTGTGATTTTCTGTAAGTAAATCAACAAAAAGCACTCCTCTCCCGCTCGAGAATTTAAAAAAATGTTTACATCACTTTACCAGCTGACAACTAATTTTTTGCTAGTTTTTGTTCTGAAAATGTTTTCTACGACTTCCTGTAAGGAAATCAACAAAGAGCACCCCTTGAAAATTCCAAAAAAATGTTGCCATCACTTTACCAGCTGACAACCCACTTTTTGCTTTCTTTGGTTTTGAAAATGTTATACGACACCGCCGCCCGCTGGCACGTTTTGATTCAGTAGTAAAATTGAGTCCAAAAATTCTCCTTCTCTCTGATATCGCTGTAGTAAAGAAGAAGCGATTTGCAAACGACTGAATTTGTGTTCTTTGGACAATAAGCGCAGGGTCTACCTGGAACTCACTTCCGAAACTAGTTTGTAAACTTGGATGAAGTTGCGCGCCCGTGTTGCTAAATAACCGCTTTCACTTTTTCTTCATTTTCACGATTCATCGAACTTGCAATTTGTCGTACAGAAGCTTATTTTCTATACCGGTTCTCTCGTCTCTAAAACACTTCGACCAATCAAACACTCGACTTTTAGAAAGACATTTCTAGCCATATTGTGCTTGTAGTGCTGTAAGAATTTCAGTCTAATACACGACTTCATTCGTAACAAATTTGATTATTATGTGCTATGCAATGCTATGATGAAAAAAACTTTCCGATATCGTACGTGTCAGAATAATATTCTAGCCAAGCATATATTTATTTAATTTTTGGAATATTCTGCAGATTGGGATTTAATTTAAACATTACTGCCTAAATGTAAACACTCCTCGTAAATCTACCAATACTATGGTCTAAACTAAACCAATTACATCGATTCCTCAAAACTGTAAAATATTCCTTAACTGGTTCTTTAACTTCTTCATCTGACAAAACCATCTTCCCATTATGCAATCATTCTAACCGTAGGAATATTAGACAGAAGTCAAACGGCGCTAAGTCAGGTGAAATACATGGTTGCTATAACATATCGCACTATAAGTCCTTAACTTCTGCGATGGAAACGTCACTTGTATGGGGACATGCATTGTGTTGATAAACAATTACGCTTTTCTTTAATAAAGCTTGGCTTTTTCACGAATAGTATTAGTCGACTGGTCCAAACGTTTAGAGTAGTGCTTTCTCTTGTTGAGACCTTTGAGCAGATTTAATTGGCTATTCTAGAAAGCATTTTCAATTGGCCTTCCAGTAAAAAGTAGTACAGAATCTATATATTTTCAATGATTCAATTGCCTGCGTTGTGGACGAATTCTTTTTAACAAAACAGTTAATGTCATTTTTAAATAACTTAACGCATACTTGTATTTGAGAAACTGTATTCAGGCAACCAATTGACGGAATGCCTTAATATTTTACACTTCATATAACAGACAAAACAGATCCCTGCACTAATAATTTCCGAACTACTAATGCCATCTGTACTTAATTCCTAGAACTTCTTATATGGTTTATTATTTGTTAATCTGTTAAGTGTTAAACAGTCACAGAGTGATATTAAAACACAGAATTTTAGATATTTGCGAAAGGATTTAAATCCATTAAGAACAAATATCGCCTAGAACTTTTCCACTACGACACAACCCTAAAAAAGTCTTTAGAAATGGAGTACTTTGACCTACAGGATTTGTACTTAAAATATACGCGACCACCTCTAGTTTGGCCATTGCAGAGGAATGTATGTATTACAAAAATAAAACAAGCATGCATTGTATAATTTTGCTTAAACGTCGTAATTACAATATTGAAATAGTGTATTATTTAACCAGCGATAATGTAGGTAATGCCTCACGCGGATGTAGTTTGCAGCACGAGCCGCAGGCGGGTGCTGTAATCATCCAAGTGAGTTATTATGATTACCGTTAGCTGAATACTATACTATATCCACCACTAGTAAATTGGATTTTCACTACTTAAATTTTGCAATTTTCATAAAAATTGTGAATCAGTATTGTGACATTTCAAAATTTATGACAGATATAATTTTGACAAGTGTATTTATTTTTATTGTCACTCGGTTGATTATCCAATATTTTATTTGCACGTTTGTAATTGGTTATCAAGGTATGGAGTTATGAAAATTCTATTTTGTGATTGCTTACACAGTGTTGAGTAATGAGTTATAACGCTAAATAGTTGTAGATGTCATTACTTGGCAGTTGAATAATGTATGTATAACGAAGTAGGAGTGGCTAAATATGTTTTTTAAACTAAAGCTAAAAATGAGCAAATATATAGTTTCCATGCAAGTTTGTATTAAACAAGATATAATTAACTTAAATAAATTAACAGGTAATGTATCACTGCGCCGGATGGACCCCGGATTACAATAAATGGTTACCAAATTTTCCAGAAGGACAGTGGAAATTTCAGATAACTTTTGTGTTTCCCAATAACACCAAAGTTGCGATAATATACTGGTTTTTCAAAATTCATCATGAATGAAAGCACTTTCCAGAAATTACCTTTGATGTAAATCGTTTCCGGTAATTAACGCTATTATTCTCCACTTGCTTTGTTGTTTGCAATACCCACAATAGTAGTTTTAAGAGGGTTTTCATTGTCAAATAAGTGTGATGTATTGACTTGTAGGTATAATCAAAATCTGTAAACTTAGTTAATATATTTATGAACTGAAATTTTTTTGTTTTGTTTGTGCATTTTTAAACCTATTGAAAACAAAACAATCATTTTCACATGAGACGTTCGTCTGGTTTTCGCGCGTTTAAATTTAAATTTAATTCATATCGCATTTTACGCCACCTTATGGATATCCCAGAAGTTATCGCTGATATGTGTGTGGCTAGCGCCGGATGCACTTTCCAAGACGGACTGGAAGCATTTTTCGAGGCATTTCCAGGAATGGAACAGCGGGAGTTTAGCGTAGACGCTCGAAATGTGCAGACGTTATGTGCTCACCGAAAATAGGGTGGAGTGGAGGCATTTCCAGGAATTATGTCGTAATCTGTGCACCCAATCTGCTTTGGAACATACAGAGGGCAGCTTTTTTTCTGCTGAGCAAGAAAATCTTGGCTAGTGGCGTGCAGACTTTTAGTGGTCAACGAAAATAGAGTGGAATTAAAATTGCGCCTGCAATTAAATTTTCATACCGTTTCCACGATATAAAATTCGATAGTAAAATCGAATTATATAGTCTGATCATTATACCTTGTGGTAAGTAGGTAGGCTATACTTCCCACATGTGCAGGAAATGCATGGTTAACTTATCTTTTTAGCGGTAAAAATATTTTTTTTACATTAAAAATCCTGCGGACAGGCAAATCTCAACTACTGTTTTGTGAAAACTTAAAAAACTTCTGTATAAAGTTGTTGATTTGTATAGGTTCTTGTGAAAATAATAATCAGTTTTACTATATTCTAATAGCTAGAAAACGGATATGATTTTGAGAGAATGCAGAAAGGCGGCGGACTTAGCAGTACACCGATATGCACAAAAATAACCGGCTAGAACCCTTCCATCCCACAATGTTTGTTATATGTTTGGAAAGAAATTTACGGCAATATGGACAGTTTTTCAAGACCAAGGTGAGACAACGACATGTCACAAGTGTAGACGCTTAAGCGGCAGCCAGCGAAAAAGTAACTGGTGATCCCCATATAAGCTAACGAGCAGTTACAAGAACTGTAGGCTTTAGCCAGAGTTTAATATTTAACATTTTAAAAGCAAACCGATTCTGTCCTAACCACGTCACATTAGTGCAAAACCTTACAGAAAACGATTACCATGTCGAGTAAATTTCTGCCAATTTTTTTAAGAAACGAAGTTACCTACTACTGATCTATTGTTTCTAAAAATTACTCTATTTTCTCACAAAGCGGCAACAATAGGCGTGTAAATAGACACAATTGCCATTTTTATTCACAACATAACACACCCTGAATTCGGGAAGCATACTTTCAAAGAATTTCTACCGTGAATGTGTGGTGTGGTATCGTTGACAACATTATCCTTGGTCCCCACTTCTTTGGGGGCAATTTAAATGTGGGAATATATTTCCTCTTTCAAGAAAATGATTTGCCCCAACTTTTAAAAGAGAAGAGTACCTGTCCACTTCCATAGAATTTGAAGAAACTACCAAGATACAACTTTCCATAACAGATTAATTGCAAGAGGCGCAATACATCCTTGGCCTCCACATAGTCCGGACCTGACTGTGTTAGATTTGTTTTTGTGATTTAAAAGCGACGTGTAGGAAATTCCCGTAGAAAATCAGCAAGATTGAGGTGAAATAATTATTGAATCATCTAGTTCAATAACCCCACACATGCTAACTCGTTTTAGAAATTCTCTTCTGCAGCGGATTGACTTATGTGAACAGCAAGGTGGACGACAGTTTGAACGTTTATTAAATCATTAATTAGTGTTTTCCTTTCTGTTTTTATTTTATTAATTTTTTTTTGATTTGTTGCTGTCAACATATTTTCATGCTTTTGTTTAAATAAATAGAAATAAATATTGTAAATGTAGTCATTGCAAAATTGCATCATATTTATTAGTAAATAGTTTTATTGTAATTTCGTATTACATCCAACGTAACGTGATTTTTAATAGCTTGGTTGAGAATACCGTGAGGGTATCGTATTGGTTGGTAACCCCGTTACCCTCGTTGACGTTCCAACGTTTCAAACATAACTCTGGGCCTCAGTGTACCGTTTTTGGTTTTTAAAACAACCAACTCGTTGCCATTTCTCCATAGTATCAAGAAAAATCTTATGGAACAACCTGTTGGAACATCAATTTTTTAGTTACATACCAGTGACGTCAATGTAGCTGGCACCTTTTTCTTTCTTCCTCCTTAGGGCGTCCACCAAGCCAAATTCAACCTTTTGGGTGTTTCTACACTGTCGGTAAATTGAGGTAAAAACTATCTGTATTTTAATTTAATATATATGCCTACTTGTTATTTTTAGATAAATTGCTTTTTGTATTACGTGAAATATTGAGGTAAGGAGAAAGTACATCAGGGTAGGTTCGATTCCCGTGTCTTGTCAGTCCTAGATAGTTTCGTTTATCTTTTAATGTGTTTCTTAACTGGTCGTATGTTCATTCGATAGCGATATAATTATAATATTATATCGCTATCGAATGAACATACGACCAGTTAAGAAATTTATAATAATAACATTAAGTAACATAAGTTCTAATCCATTTTCCGAATTTTTGTTCAGTTTATTATAATTTTGTATATGTTGACTACTAATATAAAAAAAGTAGTCCGTAATAAAACCGCTTATTAATTTAGCCTTTGCTGATTGATAATAGGAAACGCTTATTTTAAGGCACTGCAACAGGCCCGATCGAAAATTTAAACATAAACGAGTAGCCAAAAACTCACCCAAAGAAGTTAAATTCAGCGTCTTACCTGCAACAAAAACAGAGGTTGATTATAAAGGAATATTTAGAAAAGTGAAGCGTAAACTAGTTCATAAATTAAATTATTTATATTCTTAAACATACTTTATAAGGCAACTGATCAACAAAGTATCTTGAAAGTTAGCGTTTCCTTATCTTAATAAAGAATATTACTATCTTGAATATGTGGCCTACTAATTTAAAAACACTATGTAGAAAGGCCGTACACTAATTTCGATACGATGACAGTAGAAAGCTCTTATTTTACATGGTTTTAAGGCAGTAATGCCGCTATCTTTTGTATGTGGGTCTTCGCATTTTTAATGTGTATCGCTTAATATAGCACAAAACGAAAACAAACCCATTATGAAGGTTTATTACAGGCACCCTACCGGGAAAATTTGAAAAATATGTCAGTATGGAAAATTAAAAAAATTAATTAGAGTTTCTTTCATGAAAATAATAATTCAAAAAACTTTTTGTAGGCACCTTTTTCTTCCACTCATTCAAACCTCCCCGCCCCCAGAACCGCTTTCGCATTACTTCAGGGTGCGGGCGTCCCTTACATATTAACTATTCATGCGACATGCGCCCTAAACTTAACTATGTGAAATACATTTAAAAATGTATTACAACGTGTTTATCCGCAAACAGCTTTCCATAAATAATATTCCAAACATATAAACTCCTCCCGTTATTTGGGTTTTCTTTGCTGGTGGCGTATTTTCAGTTCTTATGACACGGGATGTTTTATTTGCCATAGATTAAAACTAATTTGATAATATTTGATGTTATAAGAGGACGCACGTCGAATCTGATCGCAAATACTTAATGTATATGTTGTGTATCCTTTGTTTATGTACAGACTTCTCACTTTGGGGACGTGAATCGTTATTTTAATTGTTTGAGGGCTACCTATATTAATTTAATTGCCTGTTTAAAACAGGGATTCCAATTTTTGGTATGCATAATAGCATTTCTCTTACTTTTCTGTAGTCGCGTCAAGTCAACAACTTATTTCTTCATACTGCTAGGTACCGGGCTCTTCCCTGCCGCGTGTTTCTCCTCAGCGCTAAGGTGGAAGGACGGGGGACCTACAGTTTAATATTGAATCCGAAGACAGAAATATCAGAGGAAGTTTTTTGGCGTTAAGATCCCACGGTTGCTAAAGAAATCCTGAAATTTTGTATGGTGGGTTGCAGTACAATTTTTTACGCTGCAATGTAATGTTGCGGAGTTGACCCTAAGTCACAATCGATGTTTTGCCCAGAAAGCTCTGCCAATAGAGCTCTAATCTCACTTTTTTTCTGTAGTTTTTAGTTCTCTAGTATATCTAGTCAATACCGTGCGATTGAAGACAGTTATACAGAATGTAGCTATTACTGTACCTTTAAAATTGGCACTCATGGCATATTCTATCGTGTGTTTGTTATTACCGGTTATACCTCAAACGCATCTACGCAAGGAGATTTTAAGGTTAATTAACTAAAAATTATACCACCTTAATTTGATGAGTATAAGATTTTCGCCTTACTTAAAATTAAGAAATTGAACAACGCAACCTTGCGACCAATCCGGTACATTTTCTGAAGAATTTTGCTGCTGCAATTGAATGTATTGCTTATGCATGCATGCTCCTCATTTATTTATTTATTTAAATTGAATTGTTGGGTAAATACGGAACGAAATGTATTGAACGACTCCCGTCAACGGATTTTACATACGCTTTCGGCTAACATTTGTATTGTATTTGCATGCAAATGTTATCCTAATATAACAAGTTAATCAAGCAATCTGGATAATGAAGGATGGCGATTTAAATTTTGCTGTTTCGCTAGATTATTACGTCAGATTAATATAAACACAATTCGAAAACTCTGATAATTTGATTAATTTTAAGGGCTATGTTTAGTTCCCTGAACCCGATTACAGTTTCAATGAAAATTTGCCAGACGTTGAACGTTACTATCGAGGACCTGCTCAAAATTTTACATATACACGTTAAACCATTTCGAAATATTGATTTAGCGAGTTCTAGTTGCAATTTTTGCTACGAATTGTATCGTCTTAAATAAAGAGTGGCAGATATCGAAAATATGTTGAATTTACACATTTGTGTTTAGTTTAGGAAGTTTTGGCGCGGCCGGTTTAGCGCGAATCGACTTTGGAACAAGGATGGTTAGGGGTAGAACTGTTTGGGCGCAGAGACGTTTCGGTGCATGGACGGTTGGGCGCAGGGACGCTTCGGTGCATGGATGGTTGGGCGCAGAACGTTTTGGCGTAGGGTTGTTTGGGCGCAAACAAATAACCAAGGGATTTATTTTAAAAAACTTGTTGGTTATATTAAATTGTTGATTTATTTGTTTATTTATATGTTATTTAATCAGAAAATTACTACTTGCCTACCTCGAAATATCCAGTATGTCAGTGAAAGTACTGACAAATTTTTACATATTTTTCATTATCAAAATTATAAAAATTTGGATGAGTGTATTTTGATTCATATTATGTCTAGTGCATTTGTTTGGTAAATTCGCTTGCAAACACAAATTTTAGGGTTAAAAATTTATAACTCAAGTACACTATTTTAGTGATATATATTAATAATTCCCTAATATGCCAGTTCCAAATAATTAAAATTACACAAATACAAATATGTTACTTAAAACTCAAATAAATGCATCACTCTTTGTGACTGCTTCGTCATATACGTTTGCGCCCAAAAAAACCTTGCGCCAAACCGGGCCTGCGCACAAACGTGTCAAAGCCAAAACGTCCCTGCGCCCAAATTCTTCTACGCCCAACTGTCCTTGTGCCATAAGGGTCTGAGCTAAACCGGGGCTGTGTCAAAATGTCCCTGCGCTCAAACGTTTATACGCCCAACTTTTCTTGCGCCTAAAAGGGTCTGCACCAAATCGGTTCTGGGCCGAAACGTCCCTGCGCCCAACCGCTTCTACGCCACCTAACAATCCATGTGCCTAAAAAGGTCTGCGCTAAACCGGGTCTGGGCCAAAACGTCCCTACGCCCAAACGCCTATACGCACAATTGTTCTTGCGCCTAAAAGGGCCCGTGGTCGCTACAAACCGTACGGTTCCATTTCAAAAATGTCACACGGAAATGTTCATGTTACGACATATCACGCACCGTATGAAAAATGTATACAGGGTTTCCCCATGAGTCGAACCATAGAGAAAATACATGCACTGCGATATTTTGAAAAGTTATCAAAGCAACCCCCTTATTCCCGTCCCACCCCGCCTTCCTCGGATCAGCGCACGTACCGCTATACACGAGTATAACATGCCACGGTCTTCGTGGATTCTGCATCCACTTTCTTCCAAAGTTTACCCCCAGAATATTTTGGGTGAAAATGTAAACGTTGATATTGGCGTAGTAATACAGTAATATCTTAAAGTTTCGCTGTGCTTCGTAGAACGCATTTATTATTGAGAGCATGGTAAATATATATAGGTATATACAGGGTGTCCGGTTACTACACCGAAAACTCTCGACTGCAGTTTCGACGGACTAAATAGAGACGATCTATCGAAAAAAAGGTGAATAAAAAGTTTTTAGTTTTCGTGTTATAAGGCTTCAAAGTCGATGGAAAAAAATGGTTATTTCTTTACTGTGTTCAAATGAGTCAACGAATCTTCTTCAAACTTGGTATGATATTGGATGCCATTAGGGTAGTCCTTATTGTAAAATATCGTCAAAATTTACAAATCGTATCACAAGTTGTCATGAATATGCTACTCTTGGAAAGCTCAGAACTTTTTGTACGGGCAACATTTTACAA